>JAASFT010000194.1:0-30281 GCA_023333885.1 Globisporangium parvum
CCAGTCGGCGTCGACGAAGCTGTACCACGACCACGCGAATGGCCTCACGCGCTTGAACGTCTGGTCCGGTCTCTTTGGTCTCTACGTCATTGAAGACAAGGCACGTGAAGCCGCGCTGAACGTGAACGTCGAGACGGACATTCCGCTTGCGATCGGCGACCGGCTCATTAGCAACAAGGGAGCGCTCATGTACTCGGACGACAACTGCCAGGGCTCGTCTGTGACGCAGTGGATCCCCGAGTCATTCGGCACCGTGAACATCGTGAACGGCGTCGTGATGCCGTACCTCGAGGTCCCAACGGCCCAAGTGCGCTTCCGCCTCACGAACAACGCAAACTCACGCAACTACAACTTTTCGATCCCGTTCGCTGACAAGTGCGTCGTGATCGCAAAGGACTCGGGCTTCCTCCAGAAGACCGAGAAGGTGTCGACGTACCTCAACGTCTACCCGTTCGAGCGTCTCGAGCTCATCTGCGACTTCACTGACGTCGCGGACGGCACGAAGTTCGAGCTCACGGACATCCCGACGGTCGAGCAAGAAACGCCGTACGACCCGCGCATCATGGAGGTGCGCGTGAGTGCGAAGCTCAAGAAGGCGTCGATGGTGCGCAAAGAGATCCCGTCGCAGCTCACGAAGCTGAAGGACCTCAAGGCGCTCTGGAAAGAGCTCGGCGGCAAGCAGCGCGCGATCTTCCTCGGCGAAATGGAGGCATCGCTGCTGTGTCCGTCCAAGTCGATGATCCGGTACCGCGACCAGGAGATCAACATGACGACGATCAAGAGCACGCTCGCGTGCACCAAGGGCAAGGTCGAGCGCTGGACGTTCAAGAACCCCACGGACGACCCGCACCCGTTCCACTGGCACCTGGTGAACGCGCAGTGCGGTCCAACGGATGACGAGATCGACACGAACGCACTCAAAGACGTTGTCGTGATCCCGAACGCCGACACGCGGCCGCCAGAGACGATCACGCAGGTGTGCTACGTCGCGTGCACGCCCGATGAGTTCCTCATCGAGGGCTCGAAGCGCGGTCCGGCCGAGTACAACTTTGACACGTCCGAGCCGTACGTGGCCCACTGCCACATTCTCGAGCACGAAGAGAACAACATGATGAGCTACTTCAAGCTCACGGACGTCGACGACGACGCGCCGGATGACAACGGTATCGTTGCGATCACGGGTGTGATCACGAGCTCGGTCGTGTGGACGGCGATGGGCATGAGCGTGCTCGGTGGCATTGCCACGACGCTCTCGGTGCTCGTGATCTCGGTCGAGAGCCTCATGTTCCTGAGCAACCCGAAGTCGCTCTCGATTGCGTTCTCGCTCTCGGCTGGTGTCATGGTCTTCATTGCGTTCGCCGACCTCTGGCCAGAGGCGACGGCGTACTACCGCGCGGCGTTCACGGTCGGCGGCGCTGCGGACCCAGAGGCGTACGAGCACGGCGGGTCGACTGCGAACGCCGGTGTGTGCGACAAGACGTGCAATGGCCACTCGTGGCTCGCGACGATCGGTGCGTTCACGCTCGGCATGCTCATCATCCTCCTCGTCGAGTACCTCGTGCACCAAGTGCTCGAGCGCAACGGCCACCGCCACTCGCACGACGCGCTCTCGCCGATGAACAACAAGAGCCTCGCGAGCGGCGACGCCGCAGAGAAGGGCGAGTATGAATCGCCAGCGGGCAGCGGCACGCCAAACGCACACGCACACGCGCTGCAGAGCCCAGTCGAGGGCGAGCTCACGGCGCAGCAGGAGGCGCAGAAGGAGGAGTACAAGCGCGCAGGTATGATGAGCGGCATCGCGATTGCGATCCACAACTTCCCAGAGGGTCTCGCGCTCTTCGTGTCGTCGCTCCAGGGTCTCCGCACGGGCATCATCCTCTCGATCGGTGTGATCTTGCACAACTTGCCAGAGGGCGTTGCGATCGCTGCGCCAGTGTACTACGCCACGGGCAGCAAGCTCGAGGCGTTCAAGTGGACGGCGCTGTCCGGCATTGCGCAGCCGTTCGGCGCGTTCATCGGTTGGGTGGCGGTCTCGGGTGGCATGAGCGTCGGTCTCCAGGCGACGCTGTACGCGCTCGTGGCGGGCATGCTCACGTGCATCACGCTCAAGGAGCTGCTCCCAGGCGCCTTCCGCTTCGACCCGAAGGGCACGTACTTTGTCAGCGCGTTCTTCTGCGGCATCGTGATCATCGCGTTCGGCATCATGCTCCTCCAGTACGCTGGCACGAGCTAGGCTCCGGCGTACTGGAAGTGAAGGCGAGACTTGAAGACAGTGAGCAACGCGTAGCAACACATCGTGTCGTTTCGAGTTGTTTCGACTCAAATCAAATCAATCCATCAAATATCTCGATTGCCATGACAGTGTGAGTGATTGTACGCTCGAGTTCAAACGTGTCGACTCGTCATACATAGTGATGAACGCAACTTTCCATACAAAAACAAGACGAAATGGAACTTTTGAGCCCTAACCACCAAACTCGAAAATCAATACCTCTTCAAACAGATCGCACGAATGTAGGCGAAATGCAGATTAGCCGCTCAATAGTGAGCCTCGTCCTGAGCAATGTATGCACTCACTTATGTTCAAATGGCGTGAGTCTGAATGAAAATGGACGAAACATACTGGTTTTTGAAAGAAAGATGTACGCACGGTACTACTTGTAAACTTAAACGATGATGATGTCGGACGCTATTTCGTTTGTCCACAATTGACGAACTGCGACTCGACCGAACGAGTAAATAGTTGCAAACGAGTGTTGAATTTTCGTAAATTCGACAAACAATGAAGGTATATATGGATTTTGTAGGTTCAAAACGAGTCCAGCGATTGCATATTTTGTTGCTGTTTTGTTGTCCATTTCGACGCATGGCTCGTCTGTCGACTCGGAACCGATGGAAAATCGGCTGGCTTCCAGTGACTGGAGTGTTGTATGCTTGCCGAGTCTGCGCGTGCGCAACCTTCCTGTCGTGTTCTCGCAAAGCAGATGGAACGCGTTTTTACACCCGCTGCGAAATGTGCTCGCGGATGTCGCGAATTACGAGTGCGCAGAGCTGGAATTGCCGGACGCGATCTTGTCGGCGAGCCTACAAAACGGCGTGAGTCCGACCGAGGTGGATTCGCTTGATCCAGCGTAGCAGCTTCGAGAGGACGAGTTAGTGTCTGGCAATCCGAGAGTTGCACGCGACTGGCCATCTTTTGCGCAACAATAGATCCGCACTGCTCAATACAGTTGCTCTTGTTGAATGGACTTGCAATGATGCTGCGAGCACGTGCGTGAACGATGCGCCAGCAATTTGTCAAGTCCACGGCTGCTAGTGCATTTGAATCCAGCACGCTGAATCCATTGTTGTCTGCCACTTTGATATGATGTGGCACACATCGATTTGCTGCCTATTTTTGCAAGCGCAGACGACGCCTGGGCTTCGAGGTCCCATTTCCCGAAATCGCTCGTCGCGTCCTCAGCTCCAGCTCGATCGCTCGACGACTCCTTCGCGTGCTCTGCTCGACGACGACTGGAAGCAACACTCCCAACAACAAAGAACGACGAACGACAAACGACAGCATGGACAACCGGGATCCCAAGCAGCTCACTGACGACGCTGCGGCTGCAGCTGCGGCGCACGAGCGCGACCAAGCGGCTGCACCAGCTAGCGCAGACGCGCCGGCGCTCCAGGACGACGCGAAGCCAGTCTTCCGCACGCTCGGGCTCGACGACGCGCCGGACCAGCTGCAGTACCGCTCGATGGCCAAGACGATCTCGGCTGCCGGGCCGCCATCGCTCGGACTCATGCGCGGCGGCATGGGCTTGAGCGGCATGCCTGGCGCACCGATGGCGTTCGCCACGGCCAAGAGCAAGCCAACGAGCGCGTTCTCGATCGGGATCAAGAAAGCCGTCGCTGCGCCGAGCTTTGGCGTCCGGGTGGACAAGACCAAGTACGTTGGCGTCGCGCCGCGCGACTTGCCGCCGCCGCCGTTCCGCCTCGAGCTCCACACGCACTTCCACGTGAAGCTCGAAGCGATCCAGCGCGTGTGCAGCGTCGTCGGCCGCAAACTGTGCGAGCTCGACACGGACTTTGAGTTCAAGAGCGACAAGTGCAAGTGGAAAGTCGCGTACCGGCGCAACGGCGGCGCGCAGCGCGTGACCCTGAACATCATTCTGTTCAAGACCCCGAAGGAGTACGTGGTCGAAGTGCAGCGGCGCGAAGGCGACATCACGGCGCTCATGCACTTGTACAGCGAGCTCAAGGTCTTTGTCAAGCGCAACCAGCTCCTGGTCGAGAAGACACACGCGAGCCCGGGTGTGAAGCGCCCAGCGCCAAAAGCGCTCCCAAAGACTGCGCCGCTCACGGCTGCTGACGTGCGCGACGGCGTCGCAGCGATCAAGAGCTTGCTCGAGAGCAAGTTTGTCGACACGCAGCTCCAAGGCGTGCTCGCGGCGATCTCGCTCTCGGCGCAAGACGAAGCTGCGCGGCCCGAGATGGCGGCGCTCGTGCCGCAGCTCGTTGCGCTCGGGCAGTCGACGAGCGCAAACGTCGCGCGGCTCGTTGGCGTCGCGCTCTCGCGGCTGTGCGACCACCCCGAGTGTCGCCAGGCGTTTGTCGCGTCGACAGGCTGGCAGTTCATTGTCGACTGCGCCGCCGGTGGTCCGGACGTGAACCCGGAAGTGCAGCGTGAGAGCCTCCATGTGGTAGAGAGCTTGTGTCCGCTGTACCACGACGAGCTCGCGAAAGCTGCGAGCGCGAGCAAAGTGCTGGCACTCGTGCAGGACTGGCAGAGCATTGAAGACCCGCGGCTGAAGAAGCACGCGTGCAATGCGCACCGCGCGCTCAAGGAAGCTGGCGTGATTGCGTAGATGCACACACATCGCTCGGTGCTCGTCGAAGCTGCAGCCGAGCACTCGATGATCCGTGCGTCGGTCGCCCTTGCTAGCAACTCAACCCCAGCACGCGCGTGCGTGTGCTCGATTGCATGCCCACCTTCTGTAAGATATCAGCCATTCGATTCCTTTGATGGTGTTTGCATTGCGCATGTCGAATGCGTTCGCCGTGTTGCATGGAGGTGGCGTTGGCCACCGCGCTCCATTGAGCCAGCTCGCTCGCTCGCTCTCTTGGTCGCTTGCGCTCATGGAGATGACCACGTTGCGACTGTAATGTGAGTCGGATCTCCATCTGGTAGCGCAGAAGTGCATGGGTTTGTGGCTCGCGCTAGCGCTTGGCAAAGTGTGGCTGGTCATCAAGCACGAGAGCGAACGAGGCGCCACCAAACACGCAAACGCTTGGGGGCACAAAGCGAATCGGGTGCATGCGGGTGTGTATGTGCATGATGCTGCTGCGATCCCAATCGACCGACCGACCGATCGATCACTCTGCACAGCGTCTTAGACAATCGCAGCCGCGTCGCTCGGCACGTGCTTCTCGACCGACCAGCCGCCTTCGAGCGTCTCAGTCATTGTGATCGACGACGACGTCACTGACGACGCGCTGCTGCTGCTGCCATTTGTAGGCGACTCGGGCAAGAACGAGTCGGTCTCGGTCGCTTCGTCTTCTGTGCACGCGAGCTCGGACTCGAGCACATACCCGAGGATCTGATTCTTCAGCGATCTACAGAAACAATCGCGACGCATCACACAATCAGCATGACCACAAATCACGACACTTCATACAATCACGACACAATCGCAACAGCGGCAAGACGTACGTAGGGAACCAGATGCGCACAGGGAGCAGCCAATGCAGCGCAAAGCCTCCGCTCGCGCCACCAAAGACCTCGCGGATGCCAAGCGAGTCGCCGACTTCGCCTTTGAGTCGGTCGATCTGCGTCGCGCCAGTCGTGATGACGCTGTACTGGTCGCACATCATGCACATCGTGAAGAGCCCAAAGAGCACGGCTTCGAGCACGAGGAAGACGACGCGCAGTGCGCCGTGGCTCGGACAGCTGTGCATGTTGGCAGATCGCGCGCGAGAGAGAGAGTTCTAGTGTGTGAGCGACACTGGACCGAGGAGCACCAGCACCCAGACACAGCGCCAGCCACCGGACAACAACGCACTTCTCGTTGATGCAGCGCGCGTAGCGGAGCGAGACGAGCACGAGCGCGTAGAGCGAGAGGGCGAAGACGTAGAAGATGAAGAGCAAGAAGAACTTGTGGTTCCCGAGCCCGACGCAGTTGTTCACCCACGGACAGTGGTGGTCCATCTTGATCACGCACCGGTCGCAGATCGAGCAGTGGTGCGCGCGTCCTGGCTTGAACTGCCGGCAGCGACGGCACGTGCGGTACCGCTGCTCTTCAACGCTATGGCATAGCAAAGCAGAAGTGAGTGAGGGCGAATAGCAGTGGCGACGCATCCGAGGCTCGATGCACACGAGCCGCCTACCGTGCAATGTCCTCTTTCGGCGAGTCAATGAGCGCGAGCGGCAGCGCTGTCTGCGGCACAGCGCCGGGGTCCGTGAGCATCGCTAGCGTGCGTGTACATACGTACATGCGAGAGTGCGTTAGCTGCGCGGCACATCGACAGACGAGCGAGAGAGACCATGGAGCGCCTGTG
The DNA here is from genome assembly GCA_023333885.1 of Globisporangium parvum. Lineage (NCBI taxonomy): Eukaryota > Oomycota > Peronosporomycetes > Pythiales > Pythiaceae > Globisporangium > Globisporangium parvum. The sequence continues at coordinate 6,544 of JAASFT010000194.1, forward strand.
CAGGACAGTGGGGTCGAACCTACCTTTGCCATGCGAGACGAGCGCCAAGAAGCAGATCAAAGTGAACGCCGTGATGTTCACGAGTCCTGCGAGCGAGAGACCCATCCACGGGTAGATCACCACGCCCTGTCAAGCAACGTGGACACGACCAACACGCACAGGCATGAGCCATCGCTCGGATTGCAAGAGAGCTTGACCGTCGTCACAACAACAGCAGCAGCAGCAGTTACTTTTGCGGCCGAGCGATTGCATACCAATCCATACACACGAGCGGCTAGCAGAATCTCTGCATGTCGCGACTCGGGCGATGGGACCACGCACTCGCGACCGACCCTCATGTGTACACATGCACTGGTAGACAACACGCAGCACAAGCATACTCATAGAAAGCAGACGCACCACGACGACGCACTCGGCGTAGAGCACGAGGAACCACGAGAGCACGGCGCAGATGAGGCCGCACGGGTCTTTGTTGCACCACAGACGCACGTGGAAGCCCGTGCCGCACGCCTGCTCCTTGCGGCGTCGCTCGAGCGCGCTCGCCTTCATCTCGCTCGCTCGCTCGAGTTTCTTTCGTTTCCCGATTGCGTCGCCTTGTGAGAGCAGGAAATACCTCATTTATAGCACTACCACCAATCCAACCAAGCATCTCAGTCGGGACCTCCAGCAGCGTCCTGGAGCGCGATCGCGCCAGTACACTCGCTGTTGAGCATGAAGTCCTCGACCTTGGCCCGGTGCGACCTGGACCAACACATAAGGCAGGAGCTGCTCGTTCAGGTTGACGTATCATCGTAAAGTAGGCGCAAAGGACCCACGCAAGTACTCTCGAGTCAAGTAGCCCTGATGCACTGCGAGCTGCCTCCTCATTCCAGACGAGCAGGAGCTAGGACAGCGCCGCAATCCGAGCACATCTCGCAGTGACCGCGACGTGTGCTCATGAAGACGACGTCGCGGTGTTGTCAAGAAGGATCAACACCACGCCATGAGTGCTTCGTCGCGAGCGTCCACATGTGCGCTGCGAGTACGAATCCAAACAGCCGAGTCTCGCGGTGAAGGCACACCAGAATGTGCACGTGAGTCTTGGACGGCATTTCGAACCGCTGCAAGGACAACGAAGCAACAAGAGAGAGAGGTTGAAACAGTAGCATCAGACGATGTCGTCGTAGAGGCAAGCTGGTCCCTGATCGGCTCCTGCAAAAGCTAGCGAGCACTCACGCACGCTATACTGCGGCATTGAACGCCTGTGTTGTGTCAGCGACTTGTGAGACCATCACGAGCGTGCTGTCTAGCGACAGCAGCGCATCGGTGCGCACTGGCAAAACAGCGCGCCGGCCACCCAGTTCACACTCGAGAGTTCTCGACACTGGTCTGTGATGTGGATACACGTGTTTTGTACGAGCATAGTTTGATCAAGTATACTGAGAGTGTGTGTGAGAAATTGTGTGAGTGTTGGTGTTTGTTTGGCTCGCTGTTGTCTGTGGTCATTCCTCGATCTGCGGTCTCTCAGACACAGACCCGTACACTCGCCCTCGTCGACGTCAAGCGCTCAGCGATGGGGAAGACGTCGCGATCACAGCAGCAGCAACAGCGCGGCGAGCGTGCGTACGGCCGCATCGCGCTCAGCGACCTCACTGACGCGCGCGTTGCAGAGTGGACCGTCCGCGCAGTCGCAGGCGAGCACCGTCAGTTCGTGCGCGCGGCGCCATCGACGCCACTCACTGCTGCAGCAGTCGACGCCGCAGCTGCGAACGCACTTGCGCGTCTCGCGCTCCAGACATCTGCGCTGCACGACGGCACGCAGAAGCTCATTGGACTGCGCTGCGGGACGTGCGAGATCGCGGCGTTCGACTCGCTCGATGCGCAGCACGCGCACTTTAAGACCGACTGGCACTGCTTGAACCTCAAGCGCAAAGCGAAAGGACTCGCAGTCGCGATGACGGAAGCAGAGGCACTTGCGCTGCTTGCGACGAGCAAAGCGCACAAGCACAGCAGCAGCAAGCACGAGGATGCCAGCGGGTACGCCTCGTCTGCCTCGTCGTCGTCTGCGTCGTCGTCTGGGGCGTCGGACGTTGGCGACGACGACGACGTGTACACAACGACAGAGCCTGTGGTTGAGTTCTCGGACGGTAAGAGCGTGTTCAAAGTGTTCAAGACGATCCTCCCGCGCGCCGACACTGAGAACTTTGACCCGTACACGGCGCTCGACGACGTGCGCGCGTCGCGGTTCAAGTGGGCCGTGCTCCTGCTCCGCAGCGGCCGCTTCGCTGGTGCGATCTTTGAGCGCGAGACGGCGCTGTGCCACAAGACGTTCCAGCGCTACACTGTGCGGCGCAAGCAAGGTGGGAGCCAGTCAGCGAACGACGCGTCTGGCGGCAAGGCCAAGTCCGCAGGTGCAACGCTGCGGCGGTACAACGAAGCCGCACTGAAGCAAGACGTCGCAGATCTGCTCGTCCAGTGGCGGAATGAGCTCGCGTCGGTCGACTTGATCTTCATCGCAAGCGGCAAGACCGACCGCGCGACGTTCTTTGGTGGCAAGACGCCAGTGCTCGAAGCAAGTGACCCGCGACTGCGCCGCATCCCGTTCGCGACGTTCCGTCCGACGTTTGAAGAGCTCTGCCGCGTGCGCGCAGAGCTCAGTAGCGTGCGCTTTGCGCCACTGCCAGCAGCGCCGTCGCCGTCTGACAAGCCCAAGAAACCAGCAAAAGCAAAGACAAAGGCGAGCGAGAGTGCAGCGGATGCGACTACGACGAACGCCGACGCTGAAGAGAAGGCAGAGAGCGAAGCCACAGTCGAAGCGCTGCCGCCGATCATTCAGCTCGTGGTTGACGGTGCGCTGAGCAAGCTCAAGGCACTCGAGAGCGTCGCGAGGGACGACGTGAACGCAGTCGACGCGACGCACTTGATGACGGCGCTGCACTACGCTGCAGCAAGCGACGCCGCGCCGATTGTGACGTTTCTGCTCGAGCACGGGGCGAACCCGTCGCTGCTCGACTTGCGCAGTCGCCCAGCGTACGCCCTGTGCAGTGCGAAAGAGACGCGCAATGCGTTCCGGCGGTTCCTCGCGGAGCACCCGGATGCGTGGGACTACTCGGCGTCGCAGATCCCGGCGGCGCTCACGACCGAGATGGAGCAGAAGAAGAAAGACAAAGAGGCCGAGAAGCGGCGCCGCGCGAAGGAGCGCAAGAAGCAGCAGAAGCGCGACGCAGCCGATGCGCAGGCGCGCGAGGTCGCGCGGCGCGACGAAGAGGAGCGGCAAGCTGCAGCTGGGAAAGCGTGCGACGCATGCGGCAAGTTTGCTGGCAAGTCGCCGTTCCTGCGTCTCGAGTACAAGTACTGCTCGAGCGAGTGCGTCATGGCGCACAAGCGCGAGCTCATGCGGGAAGCAGCACTGCGTCGCTTTGGCAACTGAGAATATATACACTTGCTTTCACTAGAGATTTGACATACGGTTGTATCCGCCACAGTGCTATTAGAGTTGCTAACGCAGTCGCATCGCGTCCTTTCGTGTCCTCGAAGAGCTCGCGACGTGCGTTGAGCGCAGCAGCAGCAGCCACGCCATGGACCTGCCGCTCGACGACGAGACGCTGCAGCGGCTGTACGCATGGATCGACGAGATCCCGCTCTCGCGTCCGAAGAAGAGCATTGCGCGCGACTTTAGCGACGGTATCCTCACTGCGGAAGTCGTCGCGTTCTACTTCCCCAAACTCGTGCAGATGCACAACTACAGCCCTGCGAACTCGGCCAAGCAAAAGCTCTACAACTGGACCACGCTCAACCGTGCGTTGCTGCTGCGAGCGGTGCTGCAGCCATGTCGAGCGCAATGACTTACTCCTGTTCACTCGCTCCCGCCGTGCAACGCACAGGCAAAGTGCTCAAGAAGCTCCACATCTTTCTCTCGAAAGACGACATCGACGATCTCGTGCAGTGCCGACCTGGTGCTGTCGAGCACTTGCTCGTCAAGCTCCAGCTCAAGGCGAGTGCAGCATTTGCACAGCCACACTCGCTCGCTCGCTCGCATCACATCGCAGTGCATAACCTTGTGAAGTCGTTGACACTCACTCTACACGTATGCGACTGTGCTGCTAGATCGCGAGCTACCGCGAGAAGCGACCGCTGTCGGCGGCTTTGAGGCGTCCAGTCAACAACAGCGACGACGCGTACGCAGCCAGCGCAGTGTACAGTCCGAGTCCCAGTGTCAGCGGTGCGTCTGTTGTCGGCACACCAGGCAGTGGACTGGCGTCTGTGCGAAGCCAGCACTTGGCATCGTCGCCATTCGACAAAGTCGCTGAAGTCCGAGAGTCGATCGCGCAGATGAAGGAGCTGTCGCTCGGAGCTGGAGACGCAACACACATGAGCAGCGACGCGCAGGTCGCACCGAGCCCGCAAGGATTCCCAACAGGGTTCAGCGCCGAGCACTACGCGTCTGTGAACAAAGTGCACGCAGCCAACGCCGAGTGCGCAGCATCGGACGCTCGATCCGAGATCCTAGAGCGAGACACTACGATCGCTGAGCAGCGCGAGACGATCCAGGTGCGTCATGCGCACAAGTGTCTGCGCCGTCAGTGGCGACGTCGGAGACTAACCGCATCGGAGCAACGTGTGTGCACTTGCTCGTCAACGACCAACCTGTGCGAAAGCAGATCCTCGAGATGAAGGTGCAGAAGCTCGAGCAGCTCGTGCGCCTGAAAGACGGCAAGATCCAGACCCTCGTGGCCAAGCTGCGGTCGCAGAAGCCGCCAGCATGAGACCGAGCTGGCGAGTCGTAGTGCGTCAGCGATGCCGTTCCCCGACCTCACTCACCACCACCGACACCAACACCAACGCACGTGCGCTCGCGACAAGATAGATAACTGATAGTATATACAAGAGCACGACTCTCCATGTGCTCTCTAGCACGTTGCCTGCTGTGTGAGCAACCACACTACTGCGCGACGCCCTCCTTCGAACTCACTCACTCACTCACTCACTCACTCACTCACTCACTCACTCTTGGCTAGCGCACTAGCCCCAGAAGCGCATGACCTCCTCTGGCGTCTCTGCAGGCTTGAGCAGATCGACCGAGATGTCGTCGCCCATACTGCGGTAGCCGTACACAGCAGGCGCTGGGCGACTGCAGTGGCGACTAAAGAGCGAGATCGTGTTCGAGCCCGTATCGTGGATCACGACAAAGTCGCCACGCGCGATCGTCGGGAGCTCGACGTTGCGTCCAATGACGTCGCCGCCAAAGCACAGCGGACCGGCAATGTTCTGCGTCGCAAGTGGTGCAGTCGACTCGACGCCGTTCGCACTGGATACAAGGACACGCACACAGAGCAAGTGTCGTTAGTGACATCAGCATCTCTCACATAGCGGTTGCACGCGACAGTGGCAGAACGCACTTGTAGACTGAGAGGCGGTGCGGGAACAGCGCCGGCACGTAGCACGTGCGCACAAAGAGGTCCGAGCCGGCGTGGATGATCGCGGTCTGGGTCGGTTGCGCACTGCTGCTGTTGTTGTTGCACGCAAGAGACTCGTGCGACTTGACGTACTCGACTTCGCTGATCGTCCAGCCCGTCTTCGAGCTCACGGCGCGACCAAACTCGGTCAAGATCGTGCGGCCATTGCGCTCAAACAGCAGCGGCGCGCACGTCCGGAGCACGTCGACGTACGACGCAAACGTCGGCGCAACGTCGTCGCTGTCGTAGTTCGACGGCAAGCCGCCGCCAATGTTGAGCACTTTGACGCGACTCACGCCGGCCGCGGCGTCAATCTCGTTTGCGAGCTCCGAGATGATCGCACCGCCGCGCGCGAGCATCTCGAGCGTGCAGCCCTGCGAGCCGACGTGGCAGTGCAAGCCGCTCATCCACGGGTTCTCGCGGAAGAACTCGATGATCTTCATGCGGTTCGCCGGCGTGAGCGGGACGCCAAACTTCGAGTGCACGGTCGAGACACTCAGGACTTCGTTGCTCCCAGCGCCGAGGAGCGGGTTCACGCGCAAGCCAATGCGCGGCAAGTGGCCGGCAAAGCGCGGCGTGCACTCGGGGAAGTTCGACTGGAAGAGCTCCTCGGCGTGCGCGCGGATGATCTCGAGCTCGTCAAAGTTGTCGGCGTTCACTTCGACGCCAGCGCTCAGCGCGAACGCAATGTCGCGGCGCGTCTTGCACGGACTGTCAAACACGATCTTGCTCGGCGCGCAGCCGAGACGCAGGGCGTGCTGCACTTCGACAATTGACGCGCACTCGAGCCCGACGCCGTTCTCGATCGCGCGGCGCAAGAAGAACGCCAACGGACACGACTTGATCGCGAACCGGTGCTCAAAGTGCGACGGGAACGACGTGAGCAGCGCTTGGAACGCCATGTCGATCGAGTCGAGGTCGTACACGAGCGCGAGCTTGTTCGACTCTTCGTGCTCAAGCGCATGTGGCGTCAGTGGAGTCGCTGCCGCAGCAGCGCCGAGCACGCCGTCTGCGCACAGCTTGCGCACGACGCGCTCGATCTGCGGCTTCTTGACACTGAAGTTCCAGTCGCTGAGCGGCTTTGGGAGCTCAACGAGCGGCGCCGCGACGCGCGCTTCAATGAACGTCTGGTGCAGCACGTCCCAGTGGCGCAGGATCAGCGCCATCTTGCGCAGCACGAGCTCGTCTTGCTGCGCGTACTCGTCAACGACAGCGCGCACGCTCTCGCGCAAGCCGCGGTAGTACACTGCGTTGACCATGTCAGCGCCGAGCGCAATGCGCAGCACCGCGCCATGCTGCTTCCCGAGCTGCACCGGCTGCCCGAGCAAGCACTTGGTCTTTGCAACAACGGCGTCGTCCTCTGGGAGCACGGCCGAGAGGTCTTTCGACAAGAGTGTGTGCAAGTCGCGCATGCGTGCAGCGTCGAGGTGCTCCTGGCGCCGCGCGTCAAAGACCTTGAACGACACGATGCTGTCCATCGGAGCGATCGGTGCAGCGGCGTCAATGGCGCTCTGCGCCTCGCTCTCGTCCTTCGCGCCTGAAAGTGGCGCTGCGGATGACGCACCTGCCCCGCGCACTGCGATTGGCGTATCTTCAAGCACTTCGAACAGAGCGCCCCACTTGCTGCTCCGGAGCTGCTCCTTCGTGCGACTCACGTACGTCTGGCAGATCGTCGCGATCGCGTGGTCTGGGATGCGCGCGTACGGTTCCATGTTCGCGAGCGCGCTCTCCCAGCGCAGCAAGAGCCCGACGTTCAGGAACGCACCCATGCGCGCGCGCACGTTCTTCATGCACGCTGGCAAGTCGTACTGCGAGAAGTAGTCTTCGAGCCCAAGGGGGTGGCACAGCTCAGCATACTGCTCCACCGCAGTCGTCTCGAGCTCGTACACGCAGCGCATGGGCATGAGCACTGCGCCGCAGAACGGCGCGCCGCCAAAGAACTTGGACCCAGTCACGAGCGTGAGGTACCCGCGCGCCGAGAATGCGCGGAACGCCGACAGACTCAAGCGCATCTGGCACGCGTCGACGACCACGAGCAAGCGGTTCGGGTGCGCCGCGGCGAGTGCATCTGCGACTGCGAGCGACGGCGAGCCAAAGCCGGTCTTGGAGCCCATGACCACGTGCAAGAGCACGACATTCGAGCCATTCGGATCGGCGAGCAAGCGCGTGACAGTCTCGGTCACGACGTCGTCGACGCACCGGAGCGCACCCGAGTCGTCGCGACCCGTGAGCTCCATCACTTCGACGAGGTCAGTCGGGTACCGCCGCAGAGGCTCGTTCGGCACGACTGGCTCGCCGCTCGGCGTCAAGTCGCTAAAGTGCTTGCCGCCCGATGCGCTCGACGACCCGCGACCGATCTCGCCTTGCGCCGTGATGATGCTCGTGACCTTGCGCACGCCGCCGCGGAGCTCGAGCCCCGAGAACACGCGAGCGAGCGCAGCTGACGTTGCCAAGAGCTCAGCGTCCGTGCCCGACGGCGTGAGCAGCACACGCAGCGCGTCGTCGCGCACGAGGTCTGCAACGCCGAGCGCAGTCGCGACGCGGTCGCGCACGTCGCTCATTTTCGAGTCAAAGAACGCAGTCGCAGACTGCGAGTTCGGGTTGATCGAGAGCGCGTTGAGCAAGAGCTCTTGGCGGAGCTTCTCGCAGCGCTGGAAGCCTGCGCGCGAGATGCTCGAGCACGTGCAACTCGCACGCGCAACATTGCTTGCGTCGCCAGCTGGTGGAATTGTCGAGCCGTTGTACTTGTTTGTCTTTGCAGTCGGGCACAGGATCGAGCGCTCGTCCGAGCCGCGGATCAGCAGCGACTCGGTTGGCTCGGCAAATGGCAGTGCACAGGCGACAAACTTGAGAATCTCGGTCCACTTGTCGCCGTGGTTTGGAATGTGGAGCAGCGCCGCGAGGCGCGAGACAAGTTCCGTGTTGGACGTCACGCGCGCGAGCTGGTGGAGCAGCCGCACTTCGTCGTACTCGGCGTCGCCGCGCGCTGCGTACGCTGCGATCCGCGCAGCCGGGAACGTCTCGAGGTACTTGATCTTTGTGTAGAGCAGCACGATGCTCCGTGCGCTGTAGCACGGCGAGTTGCGGTTGAGCTCTGGGAGACAGAGGAGCCGGTCCTGGAGAAAGTGGGCGAGCTTGACTGCGTCCGCGACGTCGTCGAGCTGCCAGTGGTACTGCTCCGGTAAGCTGTTGGGGTGCAGCAGTGGCAGCAGCTCCGGGTGGAACTTGTCCACTTGGTCCAAAAGCGGCTCGGCTTCGTCTGTGTCTTCGTTCTGCTCATCGACGCTCTTCTTGCGCTGCAGCTGGTGGTGGTGCTGTTGTTGCGTCTGCGTTTGCATGTGCTGCTGCTGCTGTGGAAGTGCAGGGAGCTTGCTGTCTGTCGACGGCGCAGCTGTAGCTGCAGGTGCAGCGGTGGCTGCAGGTGCTGCCATCGCTTTGTCGCCGTGCACAGGGCTCGTGCTGCGCGTCGAGCTCGTCTTGGCGCGCGCGAGCTGCGGCTGCACGACCGGGATCTTGTTCATCGTCGTCGCGTGTGCTCTTGCTGCTGCTACTGCTCGCACTAGTTGCGAAGCGTGGAAGGTCGGCTGCGGCGGCGAGGGGAGGAGGAGGAGGAGGAGGAGAAGCGAGCTGTGCGGATGAGGCGACGGATCGGTTAATGATCCGCGGCGGCGGTTGGCGGCAGCGGAATGCGGCGAGTGGTGGCGGCGGGCTCTGGAGCGGCGGCGGCGGTGGTGGCAGCAAACCAGACACAAGCAAGCACGCACGCACGCACGAGGCTCGCGGGCGGGCCTCGACACACGGAGACCAACGGCGGCACGAGTGACGCGCAAGCAACACCAGCAGCAGCAGCAGCAGCGAGGGAGCCAGCGGCTGACCACAGAGAAATGCGCGCGCCGAGTCTGCGTCTGCGTCCGAGTCCGAGGGAGCAAATGCAAATGCAAATGGGTGCCTGCCTGCTGGTTGTGCTGGAAGTGAGTGCGCGCGGCTGTCGCTGTGAGAGCGCGTCTCTCTCAAGAGAGAGCGAAACCAACCACCACTTGAGCGTGAAGCGCCGCCGCCGTCGCTGTTCAGACCAGCGCTAGTCTTCAACGAGGAGCTCGACCACGCAAACGGGGATCACGCACACATGCGCACGAGAGGCATACCACGTCCTGGACGCATAGACAAACGCGACGAGTGCTTGGGCCACCTTGCCTCGTTCGCGCTGCTGCGAGTACGTCGTTGGCAAGCAGCAGTAGTTTGCGCGCATTGCACGGAGGCCATCGCGATCGAGGGGCGAGCGCTTGCATCAGGAGGCGGCGAGGAGCACTTGCATCGGGAGGACGAGCAACAGCACAACGCAGCATGCCAAACGACACACATATTCGTTGGTCGTCAACCGTGAACCCATGTCCAGGAGCAAAGACGCGCGCGATTGCTGCTGTCGCAGAGCGCATACAAACGTCAAGTCCGCCGCGAACGGAGGAAAGCGTCCATACAAACGTCAAGTCCACTCTGATTCCTTCACGCGCTCATGCTGGCTTCCAAACCGCGTTGGTTGTCAGTCTGGTGCACTTGCCTTGCCTTGCTTGACGAGACCAACGACCACAGGCATCGATCGACACAAGAAGACTGACGAGCACCTGCACCATTGACGAGCAAGCAGCGCATGGTGGGCGGCAGAGCACGAGAGACTCCAGGTATCGATCGAGCGGCGCCGTTCACGCCGGTGCTCGTATGCTAGCGATGTGCGCACTTGTGCACGCACATCCACATGCATCATCGCGCTGCCAAGGGCGTGATCAGCAAACACGATGAGCGCAAGCAAGACAGCAAGCAGCGAGTGGCTGTCTCGCGATCGATCGCTCGCTCCATCCTGGAACAAAGCACAGTCGTGGCTGCCTCGATCGAACATGCACTGCCGCAAAATGCGAGCATCATGCTCAATGGCGACGCGCGTGTATACGTGGAGCACGGAGGCAGTCGTCCAGCGCAACGAGCTCGTCGATTCAGCATGACAAGGACTTGGATCGCTCACATGGTACTCGGTACCGACAGGCGATCGATCGATCCCTCGCTTTCCTCTCTATGGATACAGAGTGTTGATCCCTCATTTTCCTCTCTATTGCCATTCGTACAGCATTGGACAATGGCGTAAAACTAGATGGCAGACGAACACATTTTTTGAGTCATTGGAATTGTTCACATAAAATGATAGACTTCATTGAACGACTGCGATTGAATGACGTAAAAACGGATCGACGTCGTTTGACGCTGCCCCACCTTGTTTATTGCACTATCTGGGAATGTGTTTCTCCACCAGCATACCGTATTCAAGTATACCGATGCGCAATGCGACCATCCTTGATTATTGCACTATCGGTTCAAAGCACTCAAGCAAAGCACACCTGCTTGACCAACCAACCAAACGCCGCAACAACTGCAGCAGCGTCTCGGCATCAAGCAGCAGGAGCAGCTCCACCTCGTTCGTGTGTGTGTGTGGGTGCATCTACGACGATCAGCATCCCCACTCGTAAGCACTACTCCACTACCCGTTCACAGCAATCGCTCGATCGATCAATGGTGCAGCAAGCGACCAAGACGAGCGTGAAGAAGACGCAGCGCCAGGGCAGTGTCCTGCGCGTGCAGGGCTGCTCGCACTTTCGCCAGCGCCTCGTATGCGCGACGCTGAGCGGCCGGCCGATCGTGATCGACGAGATCCGCTCGGACGACGAGGAGCCGGGGCTGACGGACTTTGAGGCGAACTTCCTGCGCCTGCTCGACCGCGTGACGAATGGCAGCCAGATCGAGATCAACGAGACCGGCACGAAGCTCAAGTACTCGCCGGGCTTCATCGTCGGCGGCCGCATCGAGCACGACTGCGGCGTGAAGCGCTCGATCGGCTGGTTCCTCGAGCCGCTCGCAGCGCTCGCGCCGTTTGGGAAGCTCCCGCTGCACGCCGTGCTGCGCGGCATCACGAACGACAACGTCGACGTGTCTGTCGACGCGTTCAAAGCCACGACGCTGCCGCTCATGAAGCACTTTGGTCTGGACGAAGGCTTGGACTTTAAGATCAAGAAGCGCGGCGCGCCGCCTCTCGGCGGTGGCGAGGTGCGTGCACTTGTCTGTCTGTCTGTCTGTGCGTGGCGAGCGTCGAGAGTCTCACACATCTGGATGCGCACGCAGGTCATCTTCATCTGTCCGCTCGTGCGCCAGCTCCGGTCGATCCACCTCGTTGAGGAAGGCTTCATCAAGAGAATACGGTGCGTCGCTCTACTCTCCCGATCGCCGCAGGTGCTTGATCGGCACTCCCACTGACGCTCTCGCTTGTTCGCCTGACACGCGCAGTGGCGTCGCGTACTCGACGCGCGTGTCGCCGCAGACGTCGAACCGGATCGTCGAGACGAGTCGCGGACTCTTCAACAAGCTCTTGCCCGACGTGTACATCTACTCGGACCACTACAAAGGCGCCGAGTCGGGCCAGTCGCCAGGCTTTGCGCTCTCGCTCGTGGCCGAGACCACGACTGGGATCTACCTCGGTGCAGAAGCCGCGGCGACCGGTGGGAACTTGCCAGAAGACGTCGCGACGCTCGCGTCGAGTCTGTTGTGCGAAGAGATCAGCAAAGGCGGCTGCGTTGACACGGCGAACCAGGCGCTCGTGCTGCTCTACATGACGCTCTCGCCTGAAGACGTCTCGAAAGTGCGCTTTGGCAAGCTCACGCCGTACACGTACGTCTCGCTGCTTGTGTGCTGCTGAGCCGTCGTAGCAAGAGTGGCAAGCGCCATGGGGCTATTGGACTCGAGCGACTAACGACCGCTTGCTCGTGATGGATCGGTTCCGACAGCATCCAGTACTTGCGCCACCTCCGCGACTTCTTTGGCATTACGTTCAAGATCAAGCCCGACCCTGCGACGAAGACGGTCTTCCTCTCGTGCCTCGGCACGGGCTTCAAGAACCTATCGAAGAAGGTCACATAGAGAACGAGCGAGCGAGCGAGCCATTGCACGCAAGGCAGACGGCAAGCGAGGCAAAGGGCACGTCGATTCATCCACCGCCTCGTGCTGGCCGGCTGGCTGGCTACGACAGCACCTACATACACGTATAGAGCGCGCGCGTGCCGTCTGATCACTTGCGCCGCATCTTGGACATCTTGAGCACTTCGCCACCGGCAGCACCCATCTTCATCGCCGGCTTGGGCACGGGCGTCGCGCCACGCAGTGCTGGGTGGATCACTGTGAGGTTCTCTGGCAATGTCGTGCGCGCTCGCCCAGATGCGCGCAGCGACTGGCGCGCCGTCATGATCCACTTGCGCGCGAGCGCAGTCGACGCAGCATTGAGCACCACGGGCTTCTTGGTCCACTCAAAGTGGCGCGCGAGCACCTCTTCTTCGTCGTCGCTCACGTCAATGGCGTTCCGGCGCCGGTCATGCTGACCAAACACGCGGTCTTGCGCTTTCTTGTACCACTTCTGCATGAGCGCGTACGACGCCGCGTTGAGCTCGACGTTGCCGTAGTTCGCGCCAGCGCCAAACGGATCCGCGCTGTCGTCGCCGCCGTGACCGGCGCGGCGACTCGCTTGCGTCGTCTTGAGGTGCACGACGCAGTTGAGACAGAGCGTCTTGAACTTCTCGTGCTTGGCGAAGAACGCCTTCCAGCCCGCGACGTCGAACTCCTCCGTGAGCGAGATGCTCTCGAACTTGTCGCCGAGCACTTCGATCGGGATCGCGAGCTCGACTTGGAGCTGGCGGCGACTGAGGCACATCTCGCACTCGCTCTTGCGCGCTTGCTGAATGAGCGGCTGGACGACAGACTTGAGGCGCTGGATGCGCCGTGCGCGCGCGAGCCAGAGGCGAATGATCGTGCGCGATGGCGCAGAGAGCGTCACGGGACCAAAGTGCGGCCGGCCGTCGCCGTCGCGGTCCTCATCGTCGTCCGAGATCGCAGGGTTGAGACTGTCGAGGATCTTGGCAAACTGCGAGAGCAAGTACGGCCGCGCGCGCCGGAGCGTCCGCGGTGTCAAGATCGACGGGAGCTGGTTCACGATCCACGACCGGTTGTAGTTGAGGAACTTGCGCCGGAACGTCTCGGACGTGATGCGCTGGTTCATCAAGTACGCTTCGTGCGACGCGCCTTTGATCTTTTCGAGCTCGTCCCAGCGCGGGACGCCAAAGTCGTCGTCGTCGTCCGGCGGTGCGAGCCACGCCGTGTTCTCATGCTTGATCTTCCAGAACTCGAGCTTGACAGCGACAAAGAGCACGAAGCGATGGACGAACATGGCGCAGCAGAGCACGAACGCCAAGAGGATCGGCATCGCTGGGTCGCCAAACAAGTTGTACTCGGCGCGCGCCATGATCTCGATCGCAACGACAAAGAAGACAATGCCCGTGATGTGCACGGTGCACATCATGAAGAACTGCGACGAGAAGCACATCTGGTCGAGCGTCCGGAGGTTCTCGTCGATGCACTCGTCGAGGTTCGGCTCGAGCCCTTTCCAGCGCTGCTCGCGCTGGAGGAAGCGGTAGCGGCAGTAGACGAGGTAGTCGTAGAGCTTCCAGCCCTGGAAGAGCTCGACGACGTTGAGCACAAAGACCTCGGTCACGAGCTGGAAGAAGAGGATGATGAGCGAGTACCAGAGGTAGATCTCCATGTCCTTCTCGCGGATGTTGTAGATGATCGGGAGCATGAGTTCTTCGCGAAAGTACATCATGAGCAGGATCAAGATCGGCTGGTAGAAGAGCGCGAGGCGCTCCATGGACGCGCCGGCGTAGAAGTCGATGATCGGCTCAACTGTTGCGCCGTCTTCTTTCTCGTCCTCCTCTGCCTTCTTCTTCGCCGCGGCGTCTTCTTCCGCTTTCTTCGTCTTTGCCTTGTCGGCGTCTGCATCAGCAGTTGCGCCACCTGCAGTGCCATCAGGCGCGTTCGGCGTGACAGTCGAGCGACTGAAGCTCCGAAAGAGCACGAGCAGCACCACCGCAGCGCCTTTGAGCTTCGTGAAGACGTACCCAAAGATCATTGCGAGGAACTCGCCGATCGCTTCAAACGCCGTGTCGGCATACACGCGCATGAGCAGCATCATGCCAAAGTCCAGTGTGTTGCCCATGACAAAGTCCCCAAAGTCCGTTGCACCGAACGTCATGAGCCCGCCAACGAGACTGAGCGCCGAGACGAGCGGCGCCATGAGCAGCGCTTCTTTCAGCTGCCCTTCGATCCAGCCCTCGACCTGGGCGTTCACGACTTCAGTCAAGACGATCACGTAGAACATGTAGTCGCCGAACGAGCTCCAGAACGAGAACTCGAGCATGAGGCAGAGAAAGAGCCCGAGGAGCACGGACGCGAGCATCATGTTTGCGCGCTTCCACTGCGTGGGCCACCAGATGCTGCGCTCGCGCGCTTCGTCGTCGCGCTTCTCTGCGATGATCTTCTCCGAGATCGCAATCGGCTTGGGCAAGAAGATCTTGGCGCCGAGGATGATGAGGTAGAGACTGAAGGCGAGGAACGCAAAGCCAATGCGGCCTTTGCGCGTCGCGTCGACCTGGTCCGGGTCGATCTTGTCGTCGAGGTAGTGCTTGTAGACATTGTCAAAGAGCCAGTAGCCACTACTAGTCGCGGCGCTGCTCTGGATGAACTTGTCACCGTTCAGCAGGACGTAGAACGACGAGACGACTGCGAGGATCGGGACCGACGCGAGCGCGACGCCCACAGACGGCGGCGGTGCAATGAGTGCAAAGACGGCGTAGAACCGGAAGCGCGGCGGCGACTCGAGGAACGTCGTGATGCGCACAACGGCCCAGAACACAAACGCAGCGACGGCCATCGCACTCCCGAGCGCAAAGAACAGGAGGATGTACACCTGGCGCTCGAACGCAAACTGGATCACGAGCTGGTAGTAGTCGAGCGGGTGGAGGTTCAGACTGAACTTGTACCCGGTCGTACTCGCGTCGCGGTCGTAGTCTGCCAGGACAAGCTGCGCTTTGATGATGCGCTTGATGTGGTTGTCGAGCTGGTAGTACGCGATGTCGAGCGTGACTGATCGTGGGAAGCACAGGTTCGAGCAGTCGCCTTCGAGCTGCTTCACGGCTTTGTTGTCGACTGTGACCGGGATGAAGTAGTCGCTCCCTTCGTCGCTGTAGAGCTCGTTGTAGTACTCGCCGCCGCGAAAGTAGTTGGCCATCGTCGTCGGCTCGCGCAGGATGTAGAACAGCGCTGTGTCTTGCGCCTGCTCGAACCAACGCGGCGTCACGTCTGCCGTCGCGAGGTTCTCTTCGTAGTGGCACTGGAGGTCGAGCATGCAGAGATCGGCGGTTGGCTCGGCGCCAATGTCGAGTGGTCCGACGTACCGGATGTCGTCTTGGTTTGGCAGCGGCGGATACTTGCGGCGCCACCAGTTGCGACCGTAGCTCTCTTGCTCGGACGTCATCTCGGGGAGCTGACACGCGTCGCTCTCAAACAGATCGAACAGCGGGATGTACGAGTCGTACTCCATGCAGCTCGAGAAGAACGGCAAGTACGGCAGCAAGAGGGTGTTGAACTGGAAGAGGTACTGCGTGCCAGTCGGGTCGGTCGGGTCGATGTACATCTCGTGGAACGTCTCGCGGTACTTGAGCACCATCTGGTGCGTGAGCTCTGTTGAGCCGTACGGCATGACCCAGTACGTGGTGCCAGGGTTCACGTCATCGTACGCGTCCGTGATGAGCGGAATGTGCGTGCTCGCATTGCTCACGTTGTGCGACAGGAGCACGCGACCGCGCTCAAAGTCCTGGTACTTGGGCGGCAAGTTGAGCGGCGACGACGTCGAGTCGCCGTCTGAACCAAAGTACAAGACCACGAACGCGTAGTCGCGCGGCGCGAGCGCTTCTTCGTACGAGATCGTGCGTGCGAGCGGTCGCTCGTCGGCGTCAACGCCCTGCGTCACGTTGCTCCGCACTGGCGTCTTGATCTGGACTGTCGTCGAGTTGACAAAGAACGAGGCTGCGGGAGCATACAGCCCGTACATGATGTGGACTTCGACTTTGAAGATCACGTCTTCGAGCGCCAGGAGCGTGAGGTTGAGCACGTCGTGCTTGTCGACGTCGGTCGATAGGAACCACTTTGGGAGCTCGACTGGGAGCTTGCACGGCGACGTTTCAATGTCGGAGCCACTTGGACGGAGTACGCGGCGCGCGTCGCAGCTCTGGGACTCGCACGTGCTGTTCTTGACAAAGAGCGCGAGTTTGTAGTGCTCGTCGTAGACCATGTCGGGTGGGATGTGGCGAAAGTCCACCGAGAGCTTTGCTTTCGAGAGTCCTCGGAGCGCAAACCAGGCTTTGTCGTCCTCGCGCGGTCCTTCCTCTGAACTCACGCCTCGGAGACAGCTCGTAGCTGTCGCGGCGAGATCGGTCGTCTTCATCGCCGCGTCCGAGACGAACGTGAACGTCGCTGCAGTTGTCGAGAAGAAGACACCGTAGTTGGACACGCGCACATCGATGTCTTGCTCAAAGCTGGCAGCCGAGGCGTCGCCGTTGTATGGCGGGACGCGACAACGCACGCGTGTGCTGTTGACAAACGTCGCTGGCGACGTGAGTGCATGACCGTAGTTCCGGATCTGGAAGCTGCACACGAGGCGGTTCGTGTCCTGGAAGTTGCGGCCAATGACAGTGAGCAGCGCACCACCTGCGACTGCTCCGGCTGGCGGACAGACTCGGATCGCATCAACTGTGTCGTTTGTCCAGAACGGCACAGACGCAGACTCGTTCACAGGGTACACGATCTGCACGACTTCGATTTCGCCTGTTCGCGCAGTCTCGCGCGTCGAGTCGAACTGGATCGTCGTACCTTGATGGCCGTAGCTGAACGTCGGGTAGTACTGCTTCGAAGCGACCTTGTCACAGATCGGCACTGGTCGCACGACGCAGTCGAGGAGCTCGTCTTGACCGGATCCAGTCCACGTGTTCTTGGGACACTGGATATAGATGCTCGTGCGGTTTGCCGTCCCAACTGGGCAGAACTTGCCGTCCAGGCACTTGTTCTTGGTCTTCTCCTGGAACGGCGTCCCGCGCGTGCACATGTACCCCTTCTCGCACTCGTTCGCGTACTGCTTGTCGATCGTCGTTGCGGGGTAGCAGTAGTGGCCACCAGGACAGAGGTGGTCGAACTGACTCCGTCGGTTCGTGCCTTCGCCGCAGACGTACCCAGCAGCGCACGGGAGACTCGACGCGAGTGACGACATGGACGAGCTCCCGCAGACGCGTCCGGCAGGACAGATCTCACAGAGCGAGATGTCTGTGAGGCCTGAACTTGCGCTCCACGTGCCTTCCGGACACGGCCGACACGTGATGCTGTCTGCGAGCGAGCGGTAGTAGCCCTTGGGACAGAGCGACGGAATGTACGTGCCGTACCCAGGGCAGCTATGTCCCGCCGGACAGATCTCGCACGCAACTGTGCCTTTGAGCGGCGTGTACGTCCCTGGGAAGCACAGCGTCGCTGCGACTGTGCCCGTAGATCCAGAGAATGACCCGACTGGCGCTTGTGTTGGTACACTCGAGCCTGGCGGACAGTAGTGCCCAGAGAAGCACACTGCGGTTCCGGAGATGCTCCGGGTCGCTTGTTTACAAAACGTGCCTTCTGTGCACGTCTGCGGTGCGACGGCACCAGCCTCTTGGTTCGGGAGCCAGTCAATCGTGACGTTGTGCGCGACGCCGCCGAGGCAGTACGTGCCTTGAGGACACGGCTTGGGTCGGAACGGCGTGATGTCAGAGGGATCGAGCGTGCGCGTCCCAAGTGCGCAGATGTACCCAGGTGGACACAGCAGCGCTGGCGCCGAGAGCCCAGTCGAGATGCAGACAAAACCAGCTGGGCAGAGCACAGGCGCGAGCATCTTCCACTGCGGACAGATGTGCCCGCTCGGACACAGTGTGCAGTTCGACTGTTTGACCACTGGGTTGTACGTTCCGGGGTAGCAGTCGCGCGGACGGATGTTCCCGACGCCAGGACAGTACTGTCCGGCAGGACACACGATCGCGCCGACGTCAGTTGGACAGTAGTGCCCTGTCGGACACGGCCCTTGTCCCTCTGGCGTCGACGATCCGCGTGGGCAGAAGAAGCCGCGGAAGCACTTTTGCGGACTGCTGAAGTTCTTCGCCTCGAGCTGCTGGGTCGCCACGCCGCGCTTGCAGTACGTCCCGACTGGGCACGCGTACGGACGCTCTGCGAGCAACACTGTGCTGTTCTCTACACACAGACGCGAGCTGCAGCTCTCGTCGGTTGGCGGGTGCTCGACCCGTCGACTTCCAATCGCTGGCGCTATGCGCGGGATGAGTTCCCACGCTCGTCTCGTATCGACGAACGTCGCGAGCTGCGTCTCTTTGTCGATCGCGTACTCGCTGTTGGTCGTGAAGTCCGAGGTGTTGGCGCTCTTGGTGCCTTTGCGACAGTAGTGCCCTGACGGACAGCTCTTCACTGGCACGACCAGTCCGTGAGTGTCACAGACCATGCCAGCGCGACACAGCACTGGCTTGGCGAGACCAAAGTCCGGGCAGTAGAACCCGACGGGGCACTTGAGGCACATTGTCTGCGACTGCCGCGGCTGGAACGTCCCAGGCGGGCACAGCGAGAAGTTGCGCGCTCCGTGGCTCTCGCAGATCGTACCGTTTGGACACGGGAGGATGTTCGCGCTTGAGCAGTACTGCGACACTGGACAGTGCTGGAAGTACGTGTACGTGAGGCCACTTGAAGTAAAGTCCGCACGATTCGTTGCGACTTCGACTGAGACGCGACCGTTCGTGCTCATGAGATTCGTCAGCTGGCGCGGTGCGACGCAGGCGAGCATCGAGCTCGAGAGGTACTGCGCTGCGACAACTTGGTCGCCAAAGCGGCAGGACAAGAGCGTGTGGTTGAGGAAGTTGCGTCCCTGGAAGAACACGGGCGTGCCGCCTTCAATGAGCCCCGTGGTCGGGGTGATCCGCGCGAGTGCCACATCCTTGTGGTAGAGATACCGCGCGAACGACCTCGATGCGTCGAGTCCGTTGTTCGACACGCGCACTGTTGCAATATGCGGCAGCAGCCGTGGCACTGCGCATGCGATCTCACTGGAGCTCACCCACGTCGCTGGCGTTCGCACCGAGTCAAAGAGGCACGCGAGCTCGACTCGGTTGAGAAAGCCTGAGCCGTACACCGTGACAACAGTGTTTGTGTCCAGCGGTGGTCCGAGGTTTGGCGCCAAGCGCTCGATCTGGATCTCGCCAACGAACTCAAACAGGACGCCAGACGTCGTGTAGTCCTGTCCGTTCACGCTCAACTCCACTGCTTGCTGCCCTGGCGTCTGCACTTGTGGCGTCGCGCATCGCGCGAGTGTCGAACTGAGCAGCGTAGCTGGAACGACTTGCCCTGCAATGCGGCAAAAGAGCTTCTTGCTGTCACGGATCTCCAAGTTGTACGCTTGCACGAGCACGACAGTGCCGCCGCGGATCGGTCCAAACGCTGGCGTCACAGCCACAACGTTACCGACAATCGTGTACGTGAAGAACACGGGATTCGGCGTGGCTGTGGCGTTGTTCGCCGTCACTGTCACAGCCACGACGCTCGCAGCTCCACGTTGAGCTGGTGCAGCGCACACTACCTCGTTCGCAGACAGGAACTTCACGATCTGGACGCGCTCCGTGCCGAAGCGGCACTGGAGGTCGGCCGAGCGCACAAAGTGCATGCCGTTGACTGTCACTGCCGTCCCGCCTGTGTGGGGACCGTGTGTCGGCGCAATCGACTGGACGTATGCGTCGGTGTAGATCCGGATGCTCGTGTTGCCGTTCGAGAGCACGGCGCCGTTGTTTGCGACCTGGAAGCGGTACGTTTGTGGCGCGAGGCGAGGCGAAACGCACTGGACGCGATCAGGCGAGTGGTACCGCGCCGCGATGGTCACGTCGCCAAAGACGCAGACCAACTCGTTCGCATTCTGGAAGTTCGCGCCACGGACAATGATCTGCGTTCCGCCAGTCGCAGAGGCCGCTCGCGGTTGGATCGACGTGACCACTGGCGCAGCAGCTTGCGAGTCAGCCGACGAAGTTGGCAGCTCCACTTTCAGCATTCGCGTCACGGGTTGAGCGATGTTGATGTACTTGAACGTCAGTGTATCTGTCAGGAGCTCGGCGCTATCGGCCAGGAACTGGAGCACGACCATGCCTTCGACTTTCTGAGGCGGCGCAATGCATGCGAGTTTGAGTGGACTGAGCACGTTCGCGACGACTCGAGCGTCTCCGAAGCGACAGTGCGCCACGACATCGAGACGCGCACCCTCGAGCGAGACGATCGTGCCACCAGCGACCGAGCCTTCGAGCGGTTGCGCAAGTGCAATCGTCGGTGGATTGATCACTTCGACGACAGCAAAGTCGCGCGACTTGGTCACGCCATCGTTCGACGCGTAGACGTTTGTGCGTCCTGGGGCGAGTCGTGGGGTCGAGCACAGTACGCGGTCGCTCGATTCGAAGATCGCCAGCACCGGGATGTCGTCGAAGAAGCAGCTCAAGCTTGCGCTGCTCACAGCATGCTTCACGGTCAACGCTACGACGCCGCCGCTCTTGGACGATATGCGGTGCGGCGACACAGCAAAGACCATCTCGACCGGACCTGGCGGTGGCGGCGTGCGCTTCACGAGTGGAGGAGGCACTTCAAAGCTAAACGTCAGTGGCGCGCCACCGTTGTAGCAGTCTTGTCCGTTGTAGCTCACGCGCACAGTTGCTGGACGCGCACCGTAGTACGGCGTCGTGCACTCGAGCACCGAGTCGTTCACAAACGTTGCAGGCACGAGCGTATCGCCAAAGCAACATGCCACATTCGGCGTGAACAGGAACTTCCAGCCTGTGACTTGTACGACGGTTCCTCCGAGATATGGTCCTCGCACTGGAGTAATTCTCGTCAGCACGATGGGGCTGTGGACTTGGAACTCGAGCGCCTTCGCCACTGCGGCGAGAGTGTGGGACACGACACTGAGCAGCGCAGCCACCGGAGCGGCGAACTCCGGCGTTGTGCATCGCACTTCCTTCTCACTCACAAAGTGCGCGGCACCACACGTGCTGAAGTTCCAACCCGCTTGCTCGAAGCAGCACTGCAGACTCGACGCAGGTTCAAAGTCACTGCCGCGCACTGTCAAACGCGTCCTGCCGTCGATGACACCAAGTGATGGTTCGATGCTGTCGATGACTGGACTCGCGGAGAACGTCGCGCGTACACCAGGGTCGTCTCTGCGTGTGATGCCGTTCACGGAGATGTACACCTTGACGTCGCCAGTCCGCACTGCGTATGTGGCGTCGCACGTGAGCTCGCTCGACGACAAAACAAGAGCGCTGGCTTGCACCGTTGACCCATCGTTCTGCTCAAAGTGACAGACAAGAGTCGTAGCGTTCTCGAACCCTGAGCCAACGACGCGCGCAAGTCGCTTGGAGGCAGTGGTGAGTGGACTTGTGATCGATGACACGGAGTACACTGTCGGCACAGCTACGAACGCGAGCGGCACGTTCGTAGCGGCAAAGTCTTGACCATTCAGCGTCACGCTGACTGCACTTGTCCCGAGTGCGTGTATCGGAGCGATGCACATGATCATCGTCTCGTTGATGAACGTTGCTGGGACAACGGCAGCGTCAAATCGGCACGCTAGCGCTGCAGAGTAGCGAAAGTTCCGTCCAAGTACCCAGATGTCCGTGCCGCCTGCTGCATCGCCAAACATCGGACTCAGCGCTTCCACCACTGGGTCGAGCACGTACTCAAAGTGGCTGTGCGCAACAACCCAGTCTTGACCATTCAGTGCCACCAAGAGCGGCACGGCAACAGATCCAGTCGCCTCAGTCAACACTGTCGCTGCTGGAGGCGAGATGCATCGGAGCTGACTTGGCGTCGCGACCCAGCCGCGTGAGCAGTGGTGCCGATCGCCAAAGCAGCACTGCGTGAACTTGGATTTGTACAAGTTCAGTCCGTAGATCGTCAGCTGCGTGCCGCCACTTGCAGACCCAAACGTTGGCGTGACACGACGAAAGTGCGGCGCGAGGTGGTACGTGAAGACGGCGTTGCTCGTTGTGAAGTCGACCCCATCGTTCATCGACACTTGGACAAGCACTTGTTCAGCATGTTGACTCGAAGGCGTGACGCACGACAGCTCCGTGCTCGTAAGCACCATCGCTCGCACATCCACGCTGCCAAAGCGACACCACGCCATGCCGGCGACAAAGTTCTTGCCCACGACTGTCACGGACGTCGAGCCCTGGATCGCGCCGCGCGTGGGGCTGATCGTGATCACTTGCGGCGCACTCGTGTACGTGAACGTCTGATGCATTGGCTGGAACGTCTTGGTGTTCACAGTCAACGCCAAGTCAACAGTTATTGTCGCTAACCCGTTCGTTGACAGCGCAGTGTGGTCGAGAGGTGGCGAGTAGCACACGAGCCCGCTTGGCGACTCGAACACGCCGACAGCAAGTGCCGTGGCGTTCCCGAATCGACACCAGACGCGCTGATCTGTCGCAAAGTCTTTGCCGCGGATCGTGACCTTCGTACCGCCACTGACACTTCCAGTCGGAGGGTAGACGCTCGTGATGTCAAATCGCGTGACGACAGCGATGGCGTGCGCTTTGCCAGCGAATGCGCGGTCTTGGCCGTTGTTTGTTACGCCCACGCGCACATCGCTCGATGCCGTGAGGTTCGGTGGCGAGATACACTTGATGTGGATCGCAGACATCCAGACAGCGCGCGTAGACAAGACTTCCGAGGCGTTTGCATCATGCGTGCTCTTTGTTTGAAAGACGCAGCGAAGCGCCGATGAGCGCCAGAACCCGACGCCAAAGACGTCAAACACAGTCGTTTGCTGCTCGAACGTAGCCTGCGGCCACACCGACGTGATCGCAAGCTGCTTTGTCGGGGGGGGCAAATAACCTAACTTGTTAGGCTGGACTCCTTCTTCGGCCAGAGGACTGGCAGTCGAACTTCTATGCTAAAATTATAGTTAGGTGTCTTGCCTTGATGTGGGGAGGGGAGAGGTGGCGAAGATCGAGGCAACTCGAAGCAGGTCGTCGCGGAGCGCTGTGTCGTCGTCGGCGATGGCGGTGCGGAGCGCGTGTCGGATGTGGAGGCGGCGGCGGTAGTCGATGAGCGTCCACTGGCTAAGCGGGTCTGGCGGCGGCTCGTTCTGGTGCTTGAACTTGTTGCGGTTCTGCCAGATGATTGTGAAGACGATGCAGCGTGTGACGTTCCAGGCAAGGAGAGCTCCATTGTGATGGCGTTGCCAGCGTCGTGTGAGCGGGAGATCGAAGCCGAAGAGCGCTTGTGTCCATGTGGGTCGGTGCTCGAGTGTTGTCTGCCATTGCCGAAGAA
>JAASFT010000195.1:0-30241 GCA_023333885.1 Globisporangium parvum
CACTCGCTTGCTCGTGCCGCCCGGCAGTGCGCATCGTGCCCAACGGTGCTATCCAGGAAGCGATGCGGCGTGTGGGATGGTGGACGCTGTTCTCCGAGGTGGGCCACACTACCGTGTGTGGCACGCCACCAAATCGTCACAACAGATCACGTAATTGACTTGCTCCTTTAGACAGCTTCACTGTCGAGAAAAGCGAGCTTTGAACTGTTCGACTTGTGCGACGACTCAAATATAATATGCGTCAGTGATTGAGTCGCGTGTTGTGACACACTGTTAAACTCACTTATATATTATTTCACTTTAATGTTCGTATATATTTTTTCTTTGTGTGACGACGTTCTTCAACAACTGGCGCAAAAAAACACCATACAGAATGTCGTCACACAAACTCACCGTCACGACGAGCGCTGGTGATCGAGAGAGAGCGCGCTCGACGAGCAGCCTCGCAGCGACAGACATGCGAGCCAAGTACGTGTGTGTGTGTGTGTGTGGGTGCGCTTGCTTCAGACGCGTGTGCCGACGCCACGCTTGTTCTCGTCTTCGTTTGCTCCAAGCGCTGGCGCTTGCCGGCTGTTTAGAGTCGAGTGGTGCGTGTGTCTTGGCTGCATGGAACATGAGCTACTCGCTCACGACTGGGAGCCTATGTGTGATATGTGCCACTGCGCGTAGGAAGCGACTGTGGGTCGAAGTCGTCAGTGCGCGCAACCTCGAGAGTCGGCAGGCACTCGACGCGTACTGCGTCGTGCAAGTCCTTGGTGCGAAAGCACAGGCGTCGACCGCCAGTAGCACACGCATCAGCAGCAGCGCTACAAGCGAGAAGAGCGCGAGCGCTCTCACCTCACGTGACACCGGTGAGTCGCTTGTGTCACGGTCGCCGTCTGTGCAGTCGAGCGGCACCAGCGCGGTGTGGTCGCACGCGATCGACGTGGAGCTGAATGCCGAGACGCCGACCTCGCGAGTCGCGGATTCGGAGAACAAGGACGACTCGAGCACGTCACCTGCGTCCACTGCGCGCGTGCGCGTGCAGATCTTCAACGAGACGAACTTCTTCTTTGACATGTTCCCAGCCAGCGGGAGCAGCGACGCGAGCAGCGACGCGAGCAGCAGCAGTAGTGCCGACAGCAGCGACCAAGAGAGGCGTCTCACTGGCAGTAGCATGCGTCTGGTTGTGCCAGACGCAGCTCCAACGACCGAGACTGACAGTGATGACGAGAGCGACGAGCGCGAGACTGCGCAGCCACTCAAAATACTCCCATGGACTGCGTCGCCCGCGCTAGCACTCGCTGGCAATGCTCGCTGCACAGGAACAGCGAGACCATCGCGTGCGTCGCTCGAGATACTCAACAACTCCGACGAGTTGCTCGGGTTTCTCGAGCTCGACGTTGCGCCACTGTGCCAATCGTCTCAGGACGCAACCGACGCGTGGTACTGTCTCGAAGGCACGCGGACTGGCGAAGTGCGGGTTCGGACGCTCTGTACAGACGCGCCAGCTTCGTACGATCTCAGTGACGCAGACACCAAAGCAACAGCAGCAGCAGTGCGCGATGCGATGTTCCGCAAGCGTGTGCACAGCGTTCCGCTACGCGATTCGTACGGATTCAAGATCTCGGACCACGCGCAGGACGAGTGGGCACACTTGCAGTCGTACGAAGTCTGTCGCGAGCTGCGCCGCGTGAGCGACTGGGAGCGTGCGTTTGGTCCGGACGGCGTTGCGCTCGACGGCTGTGCATGGTCAGCGCAGGAGCGCGCTACAGTGCAGCAGCTCGCGCGCAGTGGGATCCCGCGCTCGTGGCGAGAGCGCGTGTACATGAGCGTCTCAGGTACAGACGCACTCGAGTGTGTGTGTGCGTTGACACCTCTGGTTGGTACTGAAGCTGCGTGGATGTCCTGCTGTCGTACTAGGCGCACGCGAGAAGCAGCAGCACGCCGGCGCAGACTACTACAAAGCGCTCGCAGACCAGACAGAGCAGTCGGACTCGGCGACGTTCCGCCAAATTGAGCTCGACATTGACCGGACGTTTGGCCACTCGGGCACGAAGATCTGCACAGAGGCAGGGCGAACAGAGCTCCGGCGCATCCTCCGCGCGTACTCGCTTCGGAACCCGTCCGTTGGCTACTGCCAGGTACACTCCTGTCGATCTGAATGAGGCAGTCTGCTCCAGAACGCAGTCAAGCCGACTGATCCTTGCTCGCTATCTGTCGCTACTAGGGTCTCAACTTCATTGTCGGCTTCTTGACGCTCGCAGTCGACGAAGAAGCCGCGTTCTGGCTCCTCGCAGTCATCTGCGAAGACCTCTATCCTGGCTACTACACGCCAACGATGGCCGAGACGCAGACCGACATGCTCGTGCTACAAGAGCTCATTGCGGACGAGCTCCCTGAGCTCGACGTGTTCACAGCAGATATTGGGCTTCCGCTTGAGCTCCTTGGCTCACAGGTATGGACTGTGCCCTTGGAACTGCTTGACGGAGCTGTTGGCGTCGAGATGCTGGGCGTCCGCTGACTCTGTGACCTCGTGCGCCAGTGGCTCTTGTGCTTGTTCACGACGACGTTCCCGAGCGAGACAGTCTTTCGGATATTCGACTGCATCTTCACAGAAGGCTCGCGCGTAGTCTTTCCTGTGATCCTCGCGCACTTGCGGCGGCTCGAGCGCACGCTCTTGCGTCTCGACGACTTCCAAGCCGTGCTCTCTGCGATGAAAGACGCTGAGAACGCACTCTTGGACGCCGACAGCTTCATGCTCGACGCTGCGGCGGAAGCCGACCGCATGGACGAGCATCGCATTGACGCGCTGCGCGAGAAGCACCGCGAGTCTGTTCGCGACGAGATGCAGCGCGCTGCGCGCGCACGTGCGTTGAACCGGCAGCTCGCAGTCGTGTACCAGATCCCGGCGTTCTCGACGTACGCAGCGAACCTCCTGCGGTTCTTCCACGAAGAAGCCGAAGTGTCGTCCCGCTCGGACGTGGCGTTCATTTTGACGCTCTTATGCCACGGTCTCGTCTGGCTCGCGGAGCACTCGAAGCGGTGGCAGCGCTGACACTGCGAGCGTGGGATCGAGACAGCGTCAAGTGTGTATGTGTGAGTCTCTCTCTCTCTCTGTACCTACGTGCTGTGGTCGTGACGACACCAATGCTACGACTGTGAAATGGGCGTAACTTTACGGCGCGCTGGGTGAATCGACGTGTCGTCATGGTGAGCGTTCACTTCTTCGCACGCTTCATCGCAGACGCTGCTGCTCCTTTCTTCGCCGGCGCGGCGGCGCCTTTCTTTCCAGTGTTCTTGGCATCGACTTTGCGCTTCGTGCCGCTTGATGGCAGCACCGTGAAGAAGCTGTCGAGGCGCTTCTGCGACTGCGTGCCTTTCGACTTTTTCAGGCGCTCGATGGCGCTCGTGACGCGCGCGGCTTGGAAGCCGTGCTTCTGCACGAGGAAGTCGAGGAGCTCGGTCTCGAGCGGGTCTTTCCACTTGATCTCGACGTCGTTCACGTCGACGACTTCAGCGGCGACAAACATCTCGCGCGCTTGCTTGTAGATCGGGTTCTCGCCGAGCCACTCGTCCGGGATCGTCACGCCCTTGCTGCTGTTCTTCTGGAGCGCGGCGATGAAGTTCTCGATCGACTTGTGCTCTTTGATGCCAGCGAGCGCTTTCTTTGGCCCCACGCCGCGGATCGTGTCGCAGTAGTCGCAGCCGCAGAGGATGCAGAGGTCGACGAACTGCTCCTTCGTGAGTCCGAGGTCTTCGAGCGCGCGCTCGAGCTTCACTTCGAGCACCGGCACTTTCTTCGCAGCCGCGAACGTCAAGCGGCGGTACAGCACGGGCGACCCGAACGTCAGTGCGTCCATGTCTTCGGTCCCAGATGCAAACACTTTGCCGTTCTTCGCGAGCTCAGCGCACGTCGCTTCGGCTTCGCACGGGGCAGTGAGCACTGGCACGCCCATGAGCCGCAGCAGCTCTTTGCAGTCTTCGCTGTGCTGCTTCGTCGCGCGCACGAGACGCTTGTTGAACCGGTCAATATCCTCAGTGTTGCCGCTCTCCGTCGCTGCGTCGAGCCCTTTTTGCGCTTCCGCGCGGCGGTCACTGCGCTTCGCGAGCTCGCCGCCTTTCATAGTCGGCGGCTTGCCGTCAAACACGTACACGGGCTTGATTCCGCTCTCCATCATGCGGATCGTGCGCGAGAACATGCCTTGGAGGTGCGATGTGACTTCACCGGCGTCGTTCGTGAGCGCTTGCGATGGTCCGCCGCCGTCGCTCGAGCGAATGGCAATGAGGAACTGGTAGATCGCCATACTCGCATCGAGCGCAACGGAGCGACCTGCGAGCTGCGACATCTGTGGGATCTCTTTGATGCACGCCGGCGCTTCCTCTTGGAGGAGCTTCATGAGTCCTTTGATCCCCATCCTGGTCTGCTGCTGCTTGTCGTGAGAGCTGCTGGTGTTTGTGTTTGACGCTTCGGTCGAAATGCGTGGAGTCGAGTTGCGCCAGTGAAACCGCAGTTGCAATAGAGCAAAAAATCAGGGAACGGTGCACTTTTGGCGCCAAAACCCGTCCCGCGTTTTTTTCGCTACCGTCGATTTGCTATGAGTCGAAACTGTTGTCACGATTTCGCGCTATGCAACAAATATTCGCCAAAATTGTGATTTTGACTGCTAGCTAATTCATTTTCGATTGAAGTAGCAGGTGAACAGTAGTTAATTACGCTCACGCAGAGAACAAGGCGATCAAACCTCATCGACCTATTATCACATTGAAGCACCGCCGATGCTGCTCTCGCCGCGCTTCGTCGTCCACGCAGATGGCGAGCCAGTCGGCGTCGGCGCAGCGTTCCTCGTCGATGGCTTCGTGTACGCGGTCGTCGCGCTCGTCGCAGCGACGCAGCTCGTGCGCAATTGCTGCCGCTACCGCCCTTGGACTGTGCAAAAGATGATCCATCTCCTGCTCTTTGCCGCGACTGCGAGTGCGTTACGCTTGTGTGTGTGTCATAGTGTGCTGCGCTGGCATTGCGCTAACACACATTACCTCGCTCTGGCGTATGCGTTCGCGCGCACGTTGGCAGTCCGCGCAATGTTCCTCGTGCTCGTTGGCTACGACTGGTGCAACGCATTGTCAGGCGAAGTGCGCACGTCGACGTGCGACACAGCCGAGCGCGACGTGTTCTACATCGTCGACCAGCTCCCTGTGCTCGCGCTCTTTGCGACGTACGCGCTCTTGATGCAGTTCTGGGCCGAGGTGTACTACAACGCAGTCGATCAGCTCGCGATCTTCGCGTCGTTCGTCAAGCCAATGGTGAAAGGTGTCATCACGGTGCGTGCTTCACTCTCTCGATCTCTGCAGCGGCATCTCTCTGTGCCAGTCGTTGTAGCGATGCTGACGGACTGGTGTGAGCTGGACGAACACGGACAACTAGGTCGTGCTGCTCGTGCAAGTGCTCTTCTGGGTCTTCTACGCCTCGACCTGGCGCAACGAACGTACGCGTCGATGTCTCGATGGCGTGGCTGAGCAACACAAGCTTGGACTGAGGCGAGCGCAGTCACTCACGCGTGTACTGGCGCTCTTGTGCTGCTGCTGCTGCCCCAGACGCGTTCTTCACAAAGAGCCAAGCGATTCTGAACATGAACGTGTTTCTGCTCGTGACCACGGGCTTCATCTACTACGGACGGAAGGCGTACACGGAGCTCCGGTACGGACATTGCCAGTCAGATCCACTGCGTCACCACTGTTGCTTCTGCTGCACATGCGAGTAGCGGACGTAACGCGGCGCTGTGGCTGTAGATCGGTGCCAGTGGAGCTCGGGATTCGCTCAAAGAAACTCAAAGAGGTGCGGCTCCTGGTGGCGTTGCATCGGTCTTCACGATGCCATGGTCGCAGTACCAACGACCTGACAACTCTCTTTGCACTCGAGCAGCTCGCGTTCATGACGTCGATCTGCACGTCGTGCTTCACGACGCGCTGCTTCCTGCAGCTCATCCTCTCGACGGAGACGCAGCAGCTCCACGACGCGAACACGTGGTTCGTCGTCGTCGTGTACTACGCGCTGCTCGAGCTCGTGCCGTCGCTTGCGATCCTGTTCTTCAACCGGCGGCTTCCACTTCGCCGGCGCTCGCGCGGTGCGTCTGGCGCAAGTCGCCGCACTGCGCAGAGTCTGTTCTTCTCGAAGGCGATCGACCATAGCGGAGGATCCGACGACGCGCTCCGAGCGAGTCTTCTCCCGTGAGTGAGGATCCTCTGCCCATACTCACATACACAGCACGATCTCCTCCCGGGTGTACTCTGTTGAACATCGAAGCGACGTGCATCTGTGTATTCACTCGCTCATAGTCTGTTCAGGAGCCTCATTGCCTCTTGCGCTGGGAGTCGTTGCTCGTCCGACTGCCTGACGGTCGCTCTAGCAGCTCGTCGCTGTCTACTGACCCGCGAGCTCACGCGAGACGGTCTCAAGCAGCGCGAGCATGCTGTCGTTCTCTTCCGGCGACCCGACCGTTGCACGCAAGCAGTCGGTGAGCAAGAGCTGGTTCCCGCGGTACCGAATCACGACACCACGGTCCGCCATCTGACGGTACACCCGCAGCGCATGCGGGAGCTACCACACAAGATCGAGGCGAAAGCGACCTCGTGAGTGACTGACGGACTGCTTCACATGACAACGAGCCGAGCGAACGCACCTCGAACAGAATGAAGTTCGAGTCGGACGCGTAGACCGCGCGCACGAACGGGAGCTGCTGCAGCGCCTGGATCACGCGGACCTTCTCGCGCTTGATGACTGCGACCTTGCGGTGGAGCTCGTCAATGCTGTTGAGCGCTTCAAGGGCGACCTGCTCAGGTTGAAGGAGCGGCAGTCAGTTCGACCGTCACACCGGTGACCGAGCGGGCTGCTGATGGACCAGAGCCAGTGAGTCAGCGACGCACCTTGGCCGTGAGCTTGTTGATGTTGTACGGCGCCTTGACGTTGTTGAGGATCTGAATCAGCCGCGAGTCGCCGAACGCACTGCCCAAGCGAATGCCCGCGAGCCCAAAGCCCTTCGATAGCGTCTGGAGCACGATCAAGCGCGGGTACGAGTTCACGAGCGTGCAGAGGCTCGCAGTCTCGGAGAAGTCGATGTACGCTTCGTCCACGACGACAAAGCCCTTGTACGACTGCGGCAGTGGCGGCATGAAGCCATGTCGACAGAGCGAGCGGCACTAGTGTAAGAGGCGCTGCGATGGACAGAGTCACGACTGACGAACGAGACGCGGTCGCACCTTGTCGTTGAGGATCGTGAGGATGTCGCTCGTGCGCAGAGCGTTCGCTGTCGGGTTCCCAGGACTGCAGAGGAAGATGATCTTCGTGCTCGCCGTCGCAGCTTTGAGGATCGCGTGCGGATCAATGTGGAACGACGGCAGCGGAAGTCCGTCCTAGATGAACGAATGAGCACACATGCACCATGACAGGCGTGAGTGACGTGGCCGGTGGGCTTGCTCCGCCATCGTCATTGCCAAACGGACCTTGAGTCCCTTTGGGTTCTCAGCAGGCGCCTCCACCTTGAGCGGCACAGAGATGATGTCGACGTCGTGGATGTTCGCGCACACTTGGTACATGCCGTAGGTCGGCGGCGTGATCAAGATCGAGTCGACGCGCGGCGTGCACGCGACGCGGATCACGAGGTCGATCGCTTCGTCGCTGCCGACGCCGAGGAAGATGTTGCTGATCTGCACTTTGTGCTCCGGCGACGTCGACGCCGCATTGCTACGGTAGCAACCGTTGTAGTAGTGATAGAGACCGCGATCCGGTTGGCTGTCAGCCACGACACAGCGCAACACAAGCAGCAGCAGCAGCTGTGGGATGCAAGTCAACGCGGTGTGAGGTGACAGCAACGCACCGAAAGTCGGCGAGCGCTTGCTTCAAGTCGCGCTGGTACGGACATGGGTAGCGCTCGAGGGTCTCAGGACGGAGCGCGTGGTCGCTGCTCAGCGGTGGACCGAGGCTGTTCTCGTTCGCATCGAGCAAGACCCCTGCGTGGACGTGCATGCGATTGGTGATCGAGTTGTATCAGGTGAGTGCACTGATGGAGAGAGCAATGCGCGCACCATCGAGCCTGCTGCCCAAACACTGCAGACGTACGTACCTTGGTCGTAGTCGTCGCGCGCACAACGGTACGGCGTGAGCGAGAGGATGTTGGGGCGAATGAGGCGCTCGACTTCGTCGGCGTTCGGGGCTTTGGCAGACGCTGTGGTCGTGCGCTGCTGCTTCGACGATGGCGCGACTTGTGTGCGTCCGAGCAAGTAGCCGACGCCAATGCCAGCGGTGACGCCAAGTGCAATCGCGCTCTGCTTGTCCATTGCTGCTGCTGCTGCTGCGAGGATGTGTGGTCGAGTTTGCAAGTGCGCGCGTGTGTGTGTGTGGAGCTCGCCGAATGCAGCGGTGATCGCGCTCGACTCGAACTGCTCGACTCGACTCGGATCGACGACTGGTGACACCGTCACCACAAGCACCGTTTGCGTGTTCAGTTGAACGTTCTAAAGCCAGACGCACTTGATCGGAGCGATACAGTGGGGATCGTACTTGTCCGGATTCTATCGTACTTGAGCGAAGGCTGCTTTACTGTACTAGACCAAAAAAGTCCGACGTCCAAAAATTCGCCGTCTGGCAGCATGCTGCATTGCGTTATCCAGGTTTGTGTCGATACAAGCAACGTGATTTTCCAACATGCAGCGAATCGCTATTGGAAACAAATTAGCGATAGCAGGCAAACTGACTCTTTCTGTGGCCCACATTGCAAATCAACGGGAGAGCAGACGTGCTGATCCTTTGCGCGTGCCGCACGCAAACCAGCTGCTCGCAGCACGTCGCCCCGCCCGCCAGCCGATCCGATTCCCGCTCAGCGCGCTGAATGGTTCTTCCGCTCTCACGGATCGTGGCTTCGCGCCGACGGCTCGCACACTCACTCACTCCACGATTCGTCTATTCGCCGCCGCTCCTCGCCGTCGACTACCTTCCTCCAGAAACACCACCACCACCTCGATCCTCATGAAGAGCGCGTCTGTGATTGCCCTCGCCGCGCTTGTCGCAACGCTTGCGCCGTCCGCTGCCGACAGCGCGACGGTCGTCGTCGCAAAGGACTGCTCGCAGACCGAGCGCCAGGCCGTGAACAAGCTCCTCGAACAGGACGTGAACCCGTTCAAGGCGTGCGCGACGAAAGCCAAGTCCGACATCACGACGATCTCGACGTCGCGCCTCTGCCCGATCGCCGAGTGCAAGACCTGGCTCGAGTACATGGCCGCGAGCGCGCCGAACTGCGTCTACGACGACACGAACTATGGCGTGTCGTTCAAGGCGAAAGCCAAGGACTGCGGCTCGGACGTCGGCGGCTCGGTCGCTGGCGACTCGGACGCCACGGTCACGAAGAAGCCGACTGTCAAGTCGTCGACTGGCTCCGGCGCAGACGCCGGTGGCACTGTGCCCAAGCCGACGACGCGCGCGCCGCTCTCGGCCGGCTCGTCCTCGCGCGGCGGCTCGAAGAGCAATGACAACGACACGACGATCGAGATCCCCAAGACGCCGAAGGACAACTCGACTGTGATTGAGGTTGCGCCGACGCGCGCACCGACGCCGACGACGAAGGCCCCTGTGACGCCAGCGCCGTCCTCGAGCGCGACGCCGCTGAACGTCGCGAGCGCGCTCTGTGCTCTCTCGCTCGCAGTCGCTGCGCTCGTGGTCTAAGTCTGACGTCCCGTCCTCCTGTCATCTCGACACTTCGCGGCTCGTCCGAGCGACTCCAGCTGTCAACAAACGTACCACATCCCCACGATCGTCGCATCTGGCGTCGCGCAGTAGGCGTTCGCTAAGGAGCTAGCGCTTTTGAGAGAGAGAGAGGGAGCGGTCCTCGCACACACGCGATCGAAGCGTCTGTCGCCCGCGAGTGTGCATGTTTATCCTATTGCCCGTATGACATCAGCAGCAGCGTCGTGATCGCCTTCGTACGCGGTGCATGATGGATGAGCTTTGGGCACGCAGGCGGTGGTGTTTGATAAGTTAGGAGTGACGCGCTGCCATGGCGCTCAGCTGCCGCTGCCACACGCCAGCGCACGTCTGGAGGAACCGCGCAGTCTGCTCGTCTTCGGTAACGTGTGCGCGTCGCGTCGCGGCAAAGTCGACTGGTGCCGCGCCGTCGACTGGCAGGAGCTCCAGAACCGTCTCGCGCGCACGCTTTGGCGCGCGCGGCGTCGCTGCAGCTGTCGGTGCCGTGGCCGATCGTTTGGTCGCACTCGTGCTGGACGCGGCGGCGGCGGCTGCTGGTACGACAGGCTTGCTCCGTTTCTTTCCAGATCCAGTAGGAGCCGCCGCTTTGGCGACTGGCAGGACAGTGCTGCTGCTGCTACTGCGCTCGCTCGTGATCGTCGGCGACCGCTTGGGTGCTGGTCCAGCAGCAGCACCTGCTGCGCGTTTGCTACTGCTGCTGCTGCCGCGCTCTGTCGGTGCACTTGGTGCTGCTGGTGTCTTTGGCGGACGCGCTTTGCGAGCGACTGGCGCTCGTGGCGTTGAGATGGATACGGACGCAGAAGCAGAACGAGGTCCTGACGCCGGCGCACTGAGGTCGAGTGTCGTCACGCGCAGAGGCTTCTTCTTCGTCGTCGTCGCTGTCTTCGTCTTTGTCTTTGTCTCGGGCTTGACAGCCACCGGCACAACGGCTTCGCCACCTTTCACGAGCGGCACAAGCACGTCGCCCGTGCTGGGCACCGACGACTCGGCTTCGAGCTCGTCCGAGTCTGAGAAGAGGTTCGACTGGCCGTCCCAGCGTCGCGTCTGCGCGAGTCCTTTCTTGCCGAGTGCTGTCGCGATCACACAGCCACACACAGGACGAGATTGGTCTGCCGTCAGCGTCAAGTACGACGACAGACACGCCCGAGTACACAGATAGAGCGCGGGACGTACGGACAAACGTGCCGTGGCCTGCGATCGACATGCGGTCGGTCCAGATGTCCCAGCGCGCCTTCCAGCCGATGAAGTGCACTTTGATCTTCTTCTCTGCGACGTTGCAGTCGATGATCTGCGCCTCGCACCACAGCATGTTCATGTCCTGCGAGACGTCCAAGCGCAGCACCAGTCACAGCACTGTCAACGTCTGCTCTGCCGTGTCCATCGCGCCTATCGGCACACACTCGCAGCGCGTACCAGTGCGTCGACGTAGAGTCCAATGCACGGCGCGTTTGGTGGCAGCGGCGCAGCGCTCTTCTTCTTCGCACTCGTCGTCTTCTTCTTCTTCGCACTCGTCGTCTTCTTCTTCTTCTTGCTGCTGCTGCCGCCTGCTTTCTTCTTCAGCTTTGGCGCTAGTGCTAGTGCTGCAGCAGTAGATGCCATTGCGTCCGGCGCTGCAGTGAGTGTAGCCACAGGCTCGGACGCAACTGTGTCTCCCAGTGGCGCCGTTGGCTCCGACTCCTGCGCTTCCAGCGTCGCTTGGCTCGCTGGCACGGGCTTCTCGTCGTCTTGCGGTTCAGTAGCCTGCGCTGGGGAAGTCTGCTGCTGCTCTTTGGGCTGCGGCGTGCTGAGCGAGCCGCTGTGACTGGTCCCTCTCGCGCTCGCCATTCCCGAGAGCTGCTCTGACTGAGAGCTGTTGATGCTGTGTGGTCCATGCCATCATCGACGCATCCAGCCATGAGCGCACGGTCCGTTGCGAACACAGTCACTCTATCCTACGAGCTACTGCGAGCACGCACGCATGCACGCACACAACGCGAACGTACGCTTGCGGCACGTTGGGCGTCGCGACGCTCGCGGCCATCGTCGTCACGCGCTTCGTGAGCTCGTTTAGTACCTGCTTGAGCATCGTCAGTCTCGTTACAAGTCGACAAAAATCTAAAAATAATTCCCGCCTTTCACTTTTTCAGCATTTTCAAATGTCAGTCACTGGCAGCAGCGGCCACGCTTCGAATGACAATGCGCGTTGGTGCGGTCGTCGTCTCTGTCGACGCGGAGAGCTCGACCGAGTACTCGACGCGTGCGTTGTCAATACAGATGCGACTGACAGCGCGGGGGTCTGACCAGCGCTTGGTCTGCTCCTTGCTGCGCACGTCGACTTGCAGCACCTCTTCGATCGCACGCACGAACGCGTCTGGGACGTCGCGAAAGTGACTCGACGTCGCGGCGACTTCTTGGACAAAGGACATGAGCGCTGGTTCTTGCCAGTGCACTCTACGAGAGACAGAAGGCACGCGCGTTGAGTCAGTCAGTCAGTCGGTTTGCGTGATGGTGCGCGCATGAATGAATAGAGCTGGTAAGTCAACGACGCACTCAGTTGGCACTTGGCTGTCTGGCGTCACCCACGCTGCAGTGCGGGCATCCGGAAGGCAGTCGTAGCCTTTACACAAGCGCCACGTAGCGCAGCAAGTCAGCCCATTGCTGCTCGTGCCGTGACGAGGCAACAGCTCCCCACATGGGACGAATATGTGGACGTACTCGGGACGTATGGCTTGATATCGAGCACTGGCGTGCTATCCACGAGGTCGACGCCAGAGAGATGCACCGTGCGGCGCTTCATGTCGACGCTCTCGATCTTTGCAAGCGTGATGCCAATTGGATTCGGTCGATGCGGCGACCGCGTGCTGAAGACTCCGACGCGCTCTTTGAGCATCGGTGGTGCAATCTTTGCCTGCAGCACATGCGCGTGTGATCGAGCAGAGATCAGTCATGACCGGACTGACCTCTCCACGCGAGATGGATGGACAACGCGGCGCACTCGGAATGTGTGGCGATGGCTGTCAGAGCGCAAACCACTGTGCGCTCGCGAGTTCTTGCTGTTCGTGTTCTTGTGGAAGACGAAGACGATCCACACGTGGCTGAACGCGCTCAGTCCTATGAGCGTGTCGGGCGAAATGCTGCGCTGGAACTCGATGCGTCCGCGCGTCGACGGTGCGAACAGACCCTGACGCGGCGTCCCAAGACACGTCTGGAAGCATGAACGGACTTTGCCGATCGGCTGCACAAAGTAGCCTTTGCTCGTGTCGAGCTTCTCGTCCATGACGCGTCGGAGCTCCTGGAACGAGCAGCAGCAGCAGCAGCGTGACGACAGCAGCCCATGCGATCAGTGAGCATGTTGTTCAAGAGCGACATCGCAAACGTAGAGCACGCACCTTTTCAGCAGCGACGCGTCCTTTGCGTTCATCGAGCCGCATCTTTTCGCGCTTCTCGAGCTCTTGCTCCAGTGTCTAGCAGGCGCACGCAACCACTCTTTGTCATTCACGCTACCTCGCACTGTGTTTTCAGACGCAAGATCATGCCACTCACTTGTAGCTGGCGTCGATGGCCACCGCGCTCAGCTTCGCGGATGTGCTTCCACACGCGCCATGC
Organism: Globisporangium parvum; assembly: GCA_023333885.1. Taxonomy (NCBI): domain Eukaryota; phylum Oomycota; class Peronosporomycetes; order Pythiales; family Pythiaceae; genus Globisporangium; species Globisporangium parvum. Next base: position 13,319 of record JAASFT010000195.1, read on the forward strand.
TGCAGCTGCCGCGGCCGCTTGCAGCAGCGCGAGCACGAGCAGCTCTGTTCGTGCCACCATGAGCTGCAGCGTTTGTGTGGCGTCCTTCGATGCGTGTCAAAATGAAAGTGTACCGTAGACACACAAATTATGCCTCCCTTTGCAGGAGGTATAAATGCTTGCATCGCAGTACGACTGCGACGTTTTGTTCGATGATCGCGATCTTCACGAGATCAAGCTCAGGCGCATGTGAACATGGCGAGACACGCAGGCGATCGCGGACTCTCTGCAGCCCTGCGGCACCGCAAGGTGCGTGTCTTGGCTCGTAGGATAGACCTCTGAACGTGCAACGATTGCAAGAGCTCATGAGCGCACTGCTCGCTCCTGCACAGGTGGCTGGTGACTTTGACAAAGTGCGGTCCGAGAAGCTGCTCGCGCATCTGCGCAACGGACGCCACCCGCTCACGCGCACGCGGCAGCGGCGGCCGTGCGTAGTGCAAGACATCCACGCTACTCAGAGCAGCAGCGCGACTCGAACGGACGAGTCCACGAGCACCATGTCGTTGCTGCGTGTGCTCGTTGCGCTCGTCGGCTCGCTCGTGCTCGTGAGCTTCGCCATTGCGTCGACGGCGAGCGCGACGGCCTCGTGAACATTGGGCATCACTAGCGTATGGCGCACCAAACAGTCGTAGCTATAGCGTGTCGTCAATGGATCGTATGGCCGTGGAGTCGATTGTGTCTCTATGTGCACACAAACACTTGCACTTGCCTTGCTTGGCCTCGTTCGACGACGGCGCATCTGCAGACACGACTGACTGTGCCAGTCAGTGAGTCTGTCAGTCAGTCATCTTTCGCAACCTTGCTTCCCTTCTTCTTGCGCTGCGTCGCTATCGCATGCTCTTGGCGTCGCGCGTCCAAGTGCGCGAACGCGAGCTTCCACGACTGCACTTGCACGAACGTACAGCCGACGCCCGTGAGTCCTGCCACAGTCAGGAGCAGCACGTTTGCGATGTCGTCTGTATCGCGGAGACACTGGACGTAGAACAGCAGGGCGAGGAGCACGGACGCCAGGCGCAGCGCGATGCTTTGTGAGAAGACGCAAAAGCCAAACGTCCCGATCGCGCCGATCGCATAGCCCAAGAGCGTCGGGAACACGCCTCCTGCTTCGTACGACAGCGCGACGATCTCGCGCACCGAGAGCTGCGTTCCAATCGCGCGTAGCGAGTCATTTAGCTACCGGTACGGCGACATACAGCAGTACGAAAGGTGCGAGACAAGAAGAGCGTACCTTGGCAAGGACAGCGTTGTAGCTGAACTGCAGCAGCTCGCGCAGCTCACGGAGGCTCTCGAACGCTGCAGCAGTCGCCATTGTGCTCGTCCGGTCTTGCTCTGCGACTGGCGTGTGAGGAAAAGGCGAGAGGACCCGTCGGTTTCTCACGCGAAACACAGACACAACCGAGTCAAGACGCAGCGATCAAGCCAACGCGACTGGATGTCATGGACGCGGCGGCGCCAAGCAGCATGCACCGAAGCACAAGCAGCCGCTCGATGCCGGTCGCGCCGCAACTCGTTCTCGCGGAACGCCTCGGCGACGATCGACCAGGCGCGTTTCCACTGCGCATGGTTGCCGAGGTGTCTCGCGACTTGAAACGGAGGCATTGAACGTCGGAGTATGACTCTCTCTCTCTCTCTCTCTCTCTCTGTTGCTCACTCTGTGCACGAGCAGTTCCGCTTAGCGCTCGATGATGCCAAGCGTGAAGGTGGGAGTGGTGCCTCCCCTGCGTCGCCGCCTCGCAAAGTAGCGTCGTTCCCGCAGCTGATCCCGTCAGCATCGTCGTCGCCAGTGCGGCAGACGACACTCGACCTTGGCCCTGACTTTGGGCAGCCACAGTCGCAGTGTACGACGACTGGCGTCGCTACTGCAGCTGTCGCGACTGCGTTGGCAAGCGCAGCAGGTGGGGACGCGAGCTTGGGCGACAGCGACGAGAGCGAGAACGAAGAGGACGTCCATGAGATCGACTTGTCGGTCGACTCGCCAGTCTACTCGGACGTTGCGAGCAGCTCGTCGTCTGCCGCCTCGCCAGTGAATGGTGCTCGCAAAGCAGCGACGCGCGAGAGCGTCAGCGCCAGCGCCGCTGCTACTGCTGAGCCTGAACCCGTCAAGACCCGAGCGCACTCGATCTCAGACGATCTCCCAGATTGGCTCCAGGACCGACCATTGCTCTCGCCGTCGTACTCGCAGACGTCAGTCCAGCAGATCGAAGACGACATTCGCCATGCGCTCGACACCGCAGCGAGTCGCGTGACGCGCGAGAGCGAGCGTCGCGATCGGTTCCAGCACGAGCTCAGTACCGCAGCATCGCAGGCTGTCGCAGTCGACTACAGTGCGCAGAGCACGAGGAGCAGTCGTGTGTTGGACGAGCTCGCAGAGCAGCAGCGAGCAGTCGCAGCAGCGCCAATGCCGTCGGCGCACCCTGAGCTGCTGCTGCTCATGGAAGTCGTGATTGGTGAAGGCCGGAGCGAGACGATCGAAGTGCACGTCGGTGATGCACCACAGGCACTCGCAGCGCAGTTTGCGAGCAAGCACGCACTCAAGCCCGAGTCCGTGCCGAAGCTCACGCAGTTGATCCAGGACCAGCTCGACGCGCTCAACCTCGACGAGCTCGGGTTCTTTGACGACACATCAGCAGCAGCAGCAGCACCGAGTGAGACACATCAGCAGCAGCAGACGGAATGGCGTGCCCAGCCGCCTCCAGCGCCAATGCCAGTGCCACTGCAGCCTCAGCAGTCAATGCAACCGCAGCAACAGACAGAGCCTTCGCCGTACTTCCAAGAGTACTTGGAGCCACCCAACACTTCGTTTGCCACAGAAGGCGGACGCACGACACGGCGCGACGTCGACAGCGACTGGGAGAAGCAAGAGCGCGAGTACAGCCGCGCGATGAACTACCAGAGCCTCATGGCCAAGTACGGTCACTACAGTCAGCACAGCGGCAAAGTGAACCCGTCGAGCCACGAGCGCGGGGCTGCTGCTACTGCTGCTGGTGGTGGTAGTAGCAGCACCAGTACTGGTCGACTCGCTGGCGCAGCTCCCGGAAACAGCAGTAGCAGTGGCGCTGCTAGAAGCGGCAGCAAGGACGTCCTTACGCTCCGCAACATCCAGCTCGCAGAGCATACGCGTGACGTGCGGCGCCACACCCTCAGCGGCGGGACGCACCACCACCACGCAACGTCCACATCCAAGCACAAAGGCAAGCCGCCTGCCGTGTTTGATCGGCTCTATGCACTCGCAGAGACGAAGGACAAGTGGATCCGCCGCGCGCAGAACGCGAAGCAGCGCGAGCTCGAGAAAGAGCAGGCGCAGCGCAAGGTCGAGATGGCCGCCAAGTCGCGCGACCTCATTGCGCACCGGTCGGCCGGCGGCTACGCGCACATTGGCGAGCGCCTGTACGACGAAGCGCTCTCGGACTTGGCGAAGAAAGACCGACTCCGCGCGCAGCGCGCGGCCGAGCGCGAGGAGCAGATCGACTGGATGTGCCCCAAGTGCGCGTTCGTGAACCAGCACAGCGACGACGTTTGTAAGAACGTCGTCGCGCAGCCAGCTCCAGTGAGCAGCAGCAGCAGCACCAGCGGTCTCGAGGAGCCACGGACGACGCGTCGCGAGAGCATCGGTGCGTTCAATGACATGGGTGCGTCCGAGATGATCTGCGGCCAGCGCAAGCCCGAGCAGCTCTTCCGTCCGACGCTATTGGCATCGTCGGCGAGCGTCGCGAGCGCAGTGCATCTGAACAAAGAGCGCGCCGCGCGCATCGCAAGCATCCGGCGCGAGCGCAGTCAGCAAGCGATCGAGGACGAGTTCCGCCAAGCGTGCCCGTTCAAGCCGACGATCAACGAAGTGTCAGAGGAGATCGTGCGCGAGCGACTCGAGAGCGAAGCGCGAGCATCGAGTGGGAGTGCTGCAGTCGCCACGACGACGACTGCGAGTGGCGAGCTGCGGCGCAAAGACCCGCACTTGGCGCTCTACGAAGACTCGTTCACAGTGCGCGCGAACCGGCAAGCGCGCGAAGACGAGTACTTGCGGCAGTACTCGTTCAAGCCCGACATTGGCGTGAACGCACTGTGGGTGAGCGGCGAAGACGTCGTCGAGCGCCTCGCAGTGTCCAAGTACCAGGAGCTCGAGAAGAAGCGACAAGCGCTCCATGACAAGTACGCACCAGACCGAGACCCGACGTCCGGTCGCGCGTTCTTCAAGCCAGAGACTGGCCGTGCACCGGCGTTCAGCCGCAACGAGCGCGGACTTCCGATCGGAGCGTTCCTGTACGAGGCGCATCGCGAGCAGCAAGAGTACCACCGCCGCTTGCTGCAGCAGAGCATGGACGAGCTGCAGCAGCAGCGACAACAGGGCTTTGTGTCCGAGGCGTCGCGCCAAGCGCTCGCAACGCGCAAGGCAAAGACGTTCCGCCGCATCTTTGACGCTCTGCTGCGAGTCTCTGCTCCGAGCGCAGCGAGTGGCGACGCGAGTGGCGACAGTGTCTCGGCTCAGACTGCCGCTCATGGAACGCACGGCGCTGACGCATCATCGGCAGCTGAGCCAACGCAAGCGGCGCTCGTCGCCGTGACACCGTCGCACGTGCAGCTCACGCTCTTACCGCGTGAGATCGCACAGGTCGCGCCAGTTGTGTTTGAGCTTGCGAACCACGAGGCGTTCACGTACGAGCAGTTTGCAATGTGCATGGAGAAGCTCATGACCGACGTCCCCGGTTTCACGTACACGCAAGTGTTGTTCCTCGCAGAGCACTTGCGCGACGGCAAGAGCAGTCGCGTGACGACAGCAGCAGGAGCGAGCACCCACAGCGGTGACGACGCGGACGAGCTCACGTTCCACCCGACAATCGACAAGAACTCGGCTGCGATCGCGAAGAAGCACGGCCGCGCAGATCGCTCGAAGGTCTTCCACGCGCTTCACCAGTACTGCGAGCACTACAGAGACCGCAAAGCGCAGATCCAGAAGCAGCAGCAGCGCGAGTTCGAGCGCTTGCATCCGTTCAAGCCGCAGTGCGTCGCGAAGCAGAGCAAGCACCTGGCAGCAGGCTTCTACGACAAGCTCAAGCAGCAGCAAGCGCAGCACACAGAAGGAGAGCAGCAGCAGACGAAAGACGCGCCAGTGCTGCACACTGCGCTCGCAAATGCACGTCCGTACGTGCGTCCGATCGACAGTGACGCCGCCGAGCCGGCAGCACTCGAGACGCGCTCGAGTAGCGGCTCGAGCGCGCAGTTCTTTGACGACCTCGGACAGCACGCGAGCTCGGACGAAGACGCAGACCTCACATCGCGCGTCCTCGCAGCGCTCGATGAGCTGCCATCTCCGCTCTCTAGCACACTCGTGACGTCGTCGTCGCCAGCTAGCAGCGACGCACCTCGTCAAGCGAAGCTGCTCTTGGCGCCAGCGGACGCTGAGCTGCTCCGGTCGCCAGAGAGTGTGGATTCATCGACGTCGTAGCCCGCTTCGTTGCGCGCAGAGAGAGAGAGAGATCGTGAGAGGCACAGCACGCAGAAGGCACTGCAGAGTGTCCACTGTAGCGCGACACTTGCACGACGCGCACATAATAAATCCCATTTTCTTGCTATTCACACGTCGCATGAGGTTTCCAGCACGACGGCTGTTCGAGCTTGACAGCAGCAGTAGCGATAGCTCCAAGGCGTTCATGCGAGTCGCGACTGCGTCGGAAGTCCACCCTTTGCGCGCCTCGCCCATGAGCCTCGATCCGCACAAGCCCCGCGTGCAGCGCACGCGCACGTGGGATGCGCCGCACCACGCAGCAGACGCGCCTTCCTCTTCCTCTTCGTCGTCCCGACGCCTCGTGCTCTACACGCTCGTCGGGGAAGAGCTCGAGCCCGTGGAGGAAGGCAAGCACCACACGCCAGATACGAACTGGAACGCGTTCGTTCTCCGCGTCGACGCGAATGTGCCTGTGCGTCTCGGCGACATCCAGTGCGCGTTCCCGCTCGGCGATGCGTACCACTTTGCGTTCCGCAACGAGCTCGGCGTCTTCCTCGACCTCACGAACCCGAGCGCGTTCGTGCCGCAGTCAAGTGGCCGCAAGATCATCGCGCGCGTCACGCCACTCGGTGCGTCTGTTTGGACTGCGATCGCTTGCGTGAGGCGTAGTGTCAGTGCGCTGGTGCATTGAGCATTGAGCGGTCTGCTAACAGCGCCAGTGCCGCTCTCTCACGCTGTCGCTGCTCTGTGATGGCTCAGTCGAGGCGCCCGAGATCGAGTACATTGCGAGCGAAGCGCTCGAGCAGTCGACTGATCGCGGCTACGACGACCAGGATGGCGGCGACATTGAGCCAGTGTACGTCGAGCACCGTGAGCACGACGACGACGAGTACCACGAGTTCCAGTCGTCGTTCGAGCAGGAGGAGGACGATGCGATGCCGGCCGTACGTAGCGACGAGCGCCGCAGCGGTCGCTCGAGTGGGCATCCCGAAAGCAGCAGCAGCAGTAGTAGTAGTAGTAGCTACCAGAGCCAGCGTGCTCGTCACGCACGCACGCTGTATGACGAGCCGAGCGCTGAGCGAAACGCTGCGAAGGACGCGCAGGCGTTCTTGCGCAAGCAGACGGAGCAAGCGTACGACTTTGCGAAGAAGATCTCGATGGAGGACGCGAAGAAAGGCGCGAGCGAGACTGCGAAGAAGGCGAAGAAGTGGGGCGGCTCGCTCCTCTCGTCCATCAGCGCGTCGATCTCGAGCGCCACGAGCACGATCAAGGTACGTCGGCTGGCCCACGATGTTGCGTCCATGGACCGCACTCGCTCTGTCGCGCTAAGGGCATCGCATGGGCACCGCTCTAGAACGAGACGATCCAAGTCGGCGGCATCACGGTCACAGTCGTGCGGCCAGTGGCCGAAGGCGCGTTTGCGCAAGTGCTGCTCGTGCGCTCGACTGCGACGAACGAGACGTTTGCGCTCAAGCGCGTGCTCTGCCAGTCTGAAGACGTCGAGAAGGACGTGCACATGGAGCTCCAGGTCTTTCGCGTACGTTCGCATGGCTGGGACGTCTCCGTTCGCGCAAGTGTGCTGGGACTACGCGCGCTTGGCTAACGCACGCGCTTGCTCTGGCGCTGCAGTCGGTCAAGCACCTGAACATCATGCCACTCGTCGAGTTTGCCGAGGCGCGGCAGCAAGCTCTCGAGGTGCGATCGCCGAGCTGTTGGCTGCTCGCTACGTGCGGTCGGTCTTGTGCTGTGGTCTCGCCGTCTTTGCTGACCGCCACGTGCTGCTGCAGTTCTACTTTCTGTGTCCGTACTTTGAGCGCGGGAGTCTCTGGGACAGCATCGAAGCGGCGCGGAACTCGTCGTCGCCGCTCTGGCCGTTCACGCAGCGCGTGGCGCTGCACCTGTTCCACGGCATGTGCGCCGGCGTGCTCGCGCTCCATCGCGCAGGCTTTTGCCACCGCGACCTCAAGCCGCACAACATCCTGCTCTCGTCGTCGGCGAGTGGCGAGGACTACCTCTCGTACATCCCCGTCGTGACGGACTTTGGGAGCTGCGCGCCGATTCGCGTCGAAGTGCGCTCGCGCCGGAACTCGCTCGATCTCCAGGACGAAGCGAACCGCAAGAGCTCCGCGCCGTACCGCGCTCCGGAGCTCTTTGAGCCGACAGTCGACGCAGTCGTCGATGGCCAGTCGGACGTCTGGTCGCTCGGCTGCATCCTGTACGGCGTAGCTCCGTGCGTGAGGAAGGGCAGGAGTGAGTGGCGCGTACTGACGCGTGCTATGTGTGACACTGGACGGCGCAGATACGCAATGGCGTTTGGTGGGAACCCGTTCGAGCACCCGCGCGAGGGCTTCATGAAGCTCGCAGCTATGAACGGACGCGTGTCGTTTCCGCCAGGTGCGACCGATGCCTCGGACTGTGGACAGCCGTCTCGCGTCCTCTCTCCAAGCAAGCGCTGACGCGTCGTGCTGTGACTGCGATGGCTGGCTGTCTGGACAGAGCAAGCAGGGGCGACTCGCCACCGCAGTGCGCACTTCTCGCACGAGTTCTGCGACTTTATCCGCGATATGCTGCACGTGAACCCGGAAGAGCGTCCGTCGGTGCTCGATGCACTCGAGTTCACGGAAGAGCTGCTCCACGACGACGCAAGCGGCCGATGAGCTCCAGATCGCGTTGGCGCTAGGCTGTTTGCACGCGTGTGTCACCCGTGCCGACAGACAGACAGACAGACAGACACAGACAGCTACAACGTGCGCCAGGAGCGCTAGCGAATGACTGACTGATTGCCCATTACCTTGTCGTTGTATTGATCGCGGGCAATGGATGGATGGATGGATGGATACACGCACGAGCGCGTGTGACGAGGGATGACGCGCTGCAGGTATGTCGAGCGACTGGACGAGTGCGCATGCTCATGCGCAGAGCGCTGCGAGCACAGACGTCGCGAGCACGAGTGCTGGCGCAAGCGCGCTGCTTGCACTCGCTGCCGACGTGGTTGGCGCAGGCGACGCAGTCTGCGCTGCCGCCGCAGGTGCAGACGTCGCACCGACTGGCGCAAAGCTCGAGTTGCTCGTGGCCTGCGAGCCCCACGTCGCGCCTGGCGTCGGTGCTGCGGTCGGGACCGTGTCGCCAAGCGAGCCGGAGCCGAGCTGCGCGATCGCAGTCGTGTTGAGCGGCGTGACACCGCAGAACCGGAGGACCTTGTCTGCCTGCTCCTGCGGCGACCAGTCCTTGTAGCGGCACTGCGGCAGCGTGTTGTACAGGATGCTGAGCGCGACCGTGCACGACGTGCGGTCGCACAGGAGCTTGAAGTTGTTGTCCGGCGGCGTGAGCATCTCCTTGATCTTGAGCGTCGCCTCGCACTGCGTCTTGCGCGACGTGTTCTTGAGGATCGAGCCGAGCGCCACGAGCTGCTCCTGGTTGCAGAGCGGGATCGCGCTCGAGCCCGAGCCGCTCGCTGCGCTCAGCTGCGCCTCGGCAGCCACAGAAGGCGCGCTCGCAGCGACAGCGAGCGTCGCGAGGAGCACGAGGAGCTTCATGACGGGAGAAGAGGCGACGACGATGACGACGAAGGTCTCAATGTGCGTGTGTGAAGTCGTGAAAGCGAATGTGCGAGTGACTGGCAAGTTTGTTTGGGCTTTCGTTCCAGCGACTGGATCGTCAAACTCTGCCACAGATGTGATACGAAGAACTCATTCCAAAATGTGATCGTTGTTTACAAATAGTTAGCTTCATCTGAACACTGCGTTTTATATATGCGCAATTCAGGAAATACTGAGTCAAATCAGGTCATTTGCTTCTTAGATTGCGTTTCAAATGGCAGTTTAGACATTTAGAGTGAACCCATTTCACAACAAGACGAAATCACACTGCGAACCGGCGTTTCCAGATAGTGATGAAACCAGGGTACTCGCTCCAATCCTTCCAACACCAACATGGTCGTCGTCGACATGATCGTCTTCTCTCCTGTGTCTTGGAGTGTCTTGGAGCCTTGGACACTCACAAACGCGATAACGATGATGAAGAGGAAGCAAATGCCATCTCTCTTTTGTTACAATGGGCTCCTTCGCACACTCACACCTGCTCCACTTCGCGCAGACGAAAGGCAGCGAGCAGCGAGTGCAGTCGCGCCTGCTGGCTCGCATCAAACACAGTCGGAATCGCAGCCGCTGCGAGCGTCAGCACGCGCGCTTTGTCGAGCCCGAACGCCTCGACTGCGCGCATGTACTCGCTCGGGAGCGTCGTGTCGAGCACGCCCTGATCGTCAGTGCAGATGCAGAGCGGGTAGCAGCCGTCGCCGTCGTCGTCGTCAGGCAGCTGACCGAGCTTGCCTGAGAGCACGCGTGCGTGCGGGTGCGCTTCGAACTCGCACAGACAGAGACCCGAGCTGTCTTTCAGCGAGCAGCCGCACGCGTCGCGGAACCGCGCGAGCGTGTGCACGTTCGATGTCAGGCACACTTCGATCGGGATCCGCAGCGCGATCATCTTGTCGTACTGCGCGTCAGACAAACAGCACGCATGGCCGAGACGGTCAGGACGGAAGGTGAGGATCCGCTCGGACTCGTCGTCGTCAAAGTGCTCGGCAAAGTGCAGCGCGAGCTTGAGCCCGCCTGCGCGCGCAGCGTCGAGCACGTGCTCAAAGCGGTGGAACTCCGAGTTCGGGAGCTCCGAGTGGCCGCTGAGGTCGAGTCCGACAACGAGCGGGCTCTTGCGCTTCCACTCGAGCGCCAATGCAAGCGTCTCCTCTGCGACTGCGAGCGGCTGGTTGCGGTTGACGCTCAGGAGCAGCCGCACTTCGATGTCCAGGTCCGTGCGTGCGTGGCACTCCTCGAGCGCAGAGACGACCTCGGCAACGTAGTCGGCGCGCGACGCACCGTCTTGCTCGAGCGCACGCGGCGTCGAGCGGAGCTCGAGGTACTTGACGTTGTCGCGCGCAAAGTCCTCGATTGCTTCGATCGTGATGCGCCGCAGCACTGCGCGGCTCACGACGACGTCGTGGATGAGGTGGAACATCTCAAAGCACTCGTCGAGACTGCGGTTCGCTGGCAGCGCACGCGGCGCCGTGCCGTTCACGCGCGCGTTGTCGCGCAAGAGCTGCTGCAGCGTCTCGGGGCGGATTGAGCCGTGGATGTGCGCATGGAGCTCGATCTTCGGGAGCTGCGCGCACCACTCGAGCGTCGGCTGCGTCTTTGGTGGCGTCGTTGTTGCTGTCGCCGCCGCCCCAAGCGGCGCAGTCGTCTCCAGTGACGTCAGTGCCATGTTCCTGTTGTGGCGAAGGGGGTTTGATTGCTAAGTGGGAGCATACAAACGCCAAGTGAGTCGGTGCGAAACGGTTTTGTGTGGCGGGCGTGCGAGTCAACCGAAAGCGTACTGGAGCACAACGCTAAAGTACGAACGACGCGGCTGGCTCATCTGCAGATTCGAACACACCGAGAGTGTCATTCACTCTGACGAAAAAGGCAACTTTACTCTTGACAAGAAGCTCACTCTCTTTCTCTCTTGTGTCTCGTTCTCATGTTCCAATGCGTGGTTGCTGGAGCACGGATGCCATTGCGCTCGTACTAGCGGTCGCTGTTGGGCCCAGCGTGCGTCTACATCGCGCTTCTTGGCGTGGACGAGCTGTCGAGCGCAGCAGCAGCATCGGGACGCGCTGCCGGCAGAGTCTTCTGAGATGGATGAGCTCCACTCGTCGCAGTGCGCACAGGCGTTGGCGCTGCTTTCGGCTTCGTTGATGCAGGGTGAGGGACTTGACTTGGACGCGAGTTGCTCTCGTCGGCGCTGTCGTCACTCTCACAGCTATCGTCGTCGTCGTCGTTGACGTCCGAGTCGTCGTCGTTGTCGTCGCCTTGGCAGCTCACTGCACTCGCTGGATCGTCGACCCCCGGCATGATCGCACAGTTGTGCAACAGCATCTCGGCGTGGAGGTGCACGTCCCAGTCTCGAAAGCGGCACTTTGGCAGCGTGCGGTACATCGTCTGCAGTGCGTCGACACAACTCGGGACGCTGCACACAACGAGTGGGTCAGTTGTCTTCATCATCTCGCGCTCGTTGATCGCTGCTTGGCACTGCAGCTTCTGATCGAGTTTCATGAGCGTCTCGGCAACTGCGATGAGTTGCTCTTGGTTGCACAGTGGTGCGAGCGACGGTGGCTGCGCCGCGACTGGCGACTGGGTCGTGACGTCAGGCGTGCGCATCGCGACAGCGTCTGCACCAAGCAGCAGCAAGAGTAGCAAGAGCAGCATCGAGGTCATTGTCGGCCGCGTCGTGTTTTGTGTGGTATTGGAGATCGACGCGAGCGACGCTGGAAGGCGTGGGAGCTTGTGTCTCGAGTGCAGATTGCCAAGTGTGCGTCCTGGAGTAGGAGCGTCCTGTCCTGCGCATCGAGTGCGAAAGTCCACACGCAGCTCTTCTTGTTCATGCTCGTTCACTTCCACTGCTCTAGCAGCTGCGCTGTCACCGCCGTGCACTCACTCACATGTGTGCAACAGCGAGCGCGCGTGGATCGCGCAAGTGTCGTCATGAGGTAGACGCGGCGTGACAACACCAGGAGCGACCTCTGTGACCCAAGCAGCGCGCCACATCACAATCTGGAACGTTCCATCCCACTCTTTCTGACCTGTCAACGCACCTTAATGAAACCAAGTGCGGTTGTTGTGCGAGAGGGACAGCTCGCTTTTTTCATTCCTCAATCGACGACCTCGCTGCGCTTGATCGATCGCCATCGAGGACCTCGTCACTCGACTGCTCGCTCGCTCGCTCGCTACTGCTGCACGCCACCGCCACGCTTCCTACGCACCTAGAAGCGCACGATGATCGACCACTTTGTGATCTTCTCCAAGACTGGCACCGTGCTCTGGTCCAAGACGCTCTGCAAGCTCAGCGGCGATCCGATCGACACGCTCATCAACCGCGTGCTCATGGAGGACCGCGCCGGTGAGAAGAAGTTCATCAGCGACGCGTACCAGATGCAGTGGGCGTTCGAGAACAAGCTCGACCTCGTCTTCGTCGTTGTGTATCAGAAGATCCTGCAGCTCCTGTACCTCGAAGAGCTCTTGGAGATCGTCAAGAACGACTTCATTGCGCTCTTCCCGACCCAGATCGCGCGCAAAGAGCCTGTTGTGTACGACGACCAGTTCCTCACACTGCTCAAGGCCGCGGAGCTCAAGTTTTCGCAGAAGCAAACGCGCAACGCGCCACGGGTGCGCTTGATGGCTCTTGCTGTGGCTGCTGCTGCTGGGTACGAGTGAGTACCAAGTCGCTGACTGTACGTTTGACTGTATCACTACGAATGGATGCTGCAGACGTTCACTGGCTCGCGCAAAGCCAAGGGCGTCGTGTCGAATACGTCAAACAAGACGTCGACCGCGTCGTCGTCGTCCAAGTCTGCGCTTGCGAAAGCGAGCGACGACGACTCGACGGAAGACGGCGGCCACGAGAGTCCGACGTCGTCGTCGGACGGCAAAGTGCACGACAAGCTCGAGGAGCTTGAGCTCGAGGCGTCGCTTCGGTCGCAGACGCGCACGATGCGCACAGGACCTGGGCGGAAGAAGAAGAACAAAGGCGGCGACGCAGACAGCAAGCCGAAGAAAGCGGGCAAGCAGATGACCAAGTGGGACGACTCGAAGCTCTCGAAGAAAGAGATCTCGGCGCTCAATCGCGCGTCCGAGGTGCGTCTCTCTCTCTCTCTCTCTCGGAATGGAGCCAATGTGCGTATGTGTACGCCACGCTTTGGCTCACGCTGTCTATCTGCCTGTCTGTGTGTGACTATAGCTCTCGGCTGCTGACGAAGAAGCGCAGCTGCGTGAGAAGCGCGAAGCGTACATTGGCGTACGTACTGAGGTGTCAAGTCACCAAGGGCTCGCACAAACAAAGACTGTAGGCTCATGCTTGTACGACACACTGGGCAGGAGTTTGAAGCGAGCGACGATGACGACGCGTCCGACACAGATGACGAGTCCGCAGTGTCGTCAGGCGCCGAGTCGGACGCGAAAGAGAGCAGCTGGAGCTTCTCGAACACGCGCATTGGGAACTTCTTCACGGCCGTCTCGGGCAACAAGATCCTCGCGCGCGAAGACCTCGTGCCGGTCGTTGAGCCCATGCACAGTCTGGTGCGTCTGCGTCGATGGAGACTACTTCTGCTCTTCAGTGCCCCATCACTCACGCACGCTCGTCTCTCCTCCGCGCTTGCGCTACGCAGTTGATCAGCAAGAACGTCGCGTCCGAAGTCGCAGATGAGCTCTGTGAGTCGGTGATCACGACGCTCGTGGGCCAGCGCCTCGAGAGCTTCACGCGCGTGTCGACCGTTGTGCGCAAGGCGCTCGAAGCTGCGCTGCTGCGCATCCTCACGCCGAAGAAGTCGACGGACGTCTTGCGCGAGATCTTGGCTGCGAAAGCCTCGGGTCGCGCGTACAGCATCGTGTTTGTCGGCGTGAACGGCGTGGGCAAGTCCACGAGTCTGTCGAAAGTGTGCTACTACCTCAAGTCCAAGGGCGTGAAGGTCTTGATCGCCGCGTGCGACACGTTCCGCTCCGGCGCTGTCGAGCAGCTGAACCAGCACGCGAAGGTCCTCGACGTCCCGCTCTTCCAGCGCGGCTATGCGAAAGACCCTGCGGCCGTGGCAAAGGAAGCCGTGAAGTACGGCACGGACAACGGGTTTGACTGCGTGCTCATTGACACCGCGGGTCGCATGCAGAACAACGAGCCGCTCATGCGCGCGCTCGCGAAGCTCGTGTCGCTCAACGAGCCGGACCTCGTGCTCTTTGTCGGCGAAGCGCTCGTGGGCAACGACGGCATTGACCAGCTCTCGATGTTTGACCGAGTACGTCGTGTGTCCTGTTTGATTTGGATGTTGAGGCTGCTTTGGCGGTCGGAAGGTGCTTGTGTGTGTGAGGATGCGAGCGCTCACATGTGCTGACGGACTGGCTGATTGACAGGCGCTTGCGGACTACTCGGACCGCCGCGAGCCGCACCGGATCGACGGCATCGTGATCACCAAGTTTGATACGATCGACGACAAGGGTGCGTCTCTGTGCAGTGCGACTGGCGTTGGCAATGGCTGTGGTGTGCTACTGCTTGAGTCTGAGTCTGAGACTAACGAGTTCTGACGACGGATGCTTGTGGCTGTCTGCCGTCCATCAGTCGGTGCGGCTGTGTCGATGGTCTACAAGACCGGTCAGCCAATCATGTTTGTTGGCACGGGCCAGAAGTACACGCACTTGAAGAAGCTCAACGTGCGCACGGTGCTGCGCCACCTCCTCGAGTAAGCAGCGGCAGTCGGTGCGACGCGATCGATCGATCGAAGGACTGCGACTCGGGGGCCCATCGTGACGTCCAGAAACACAGAGGCCGATCCATCGAGCACCTACTTGCTCTGCATCCTCTTCATCCTTCATCCTTTCAGCAGCAGCGACAGAGCAATGAACGACACCAGCTAAGCCACTTTGCAAAGCCCAAGGCAAGTCAAACGTGGAATCTGACTTCGGACATGTTCCATTGAGAAATAATAGACTTGACTGATCTACTTATGTAAAAATCCTCGCGAAACTTGTTCCTCCAATTTTAGGTACCTAGGACATACACAAGCGAAGCGAAATCCTGCGTTGGAATTGACTTGCGTTTCGTATGCCCAACGCAAAGTACTTGGCGTTTGTAAGAAAATGAGTCAGGATTCTGATTTTGGACATGTTCCATTAAGAAATGATAAACTTGTCCGAGTGGTCGCGTTTTTATGTAAAACCTCGCGTAACGTTCCTCCAGTTTTAGAGCTAAGGTTTAAAGGTTATATCGGACAAATCACAGATGAAGTATGAAAATTGCCCTAATCTAAAATTATCCGCTTTTAATTATATTTCAATATTTAAACCTCGTCGGACATAAGGTTTATTTGTTAAGGTTTTATAAGAAAATTGTTTCATACTTGTACGGTTTCAATTGCAGCACTCTTTGAACAACTGTTGCATTCGACGCCAATGTGCCGAATTAACAATTTTCTGGATGCATCATATTTAAATCAAAAATATAGAAGGCGTTCTTCGTTTTGGCCATAGACTATTGCGAGATTGTATTTGTACCAGAGTCGAAAGTGAGCTAGGTTGAGATGTTCCCAATTCAACGCAGCAACAAACATACCACAATTTTGTCCCTCATCGCATTGACTATATTTTGCAAATATATAAACAAACGACCACAACAATTCAATAAAGTATGAATGATAATTGAACAACAAATGTCAAGATACAATAGTATTGCTTGAGTGGAGATGTTAACACTTTGCATTTAACATTAGTTCTATATATACGGTCTTTTTGTTTGAATAATGCGAGAGTTTGATACCTCTCAGCCAATCGACAACTGGCATGAAGCATTTGTCGATACCAAATAGTGTATCAAGTACTACACAACGCTACATCTTACTTCACAGCCTCCAGGGGATGGAAAATGTGCAACCCAGGGGAGTAACAGCATGTGTGCGCCATTACGGATCTATGTTCGCTTGCAACAAGTGCAACTATGGGATGCAATGGATACTCTTGAGAATGAAACGATTTCAAGGGAACAGATCGACGGATTAGAATTCACAACCAAGGCGTTCCTTTTTCGAGCTTAGGTGCAGCTACCACCACTGCAGACACGCAATCACTATGCACAACACCAACACAAAACTATATTTGTTTTCACTTGCGTGGTGAAAAGTTACTGGTTGTTGAACGAGAAATCTCTTGTGATAGGTATGCACAATGCACAGAAGCTTACACTTAGGACGGCAGTCGGGAACCATAGGCATAGGTTGGGTGTCGCTTGTAGATGGGTTGTGTAAAATATCGGTACACTTAGACATCATCTATCTTGTTCACCTGATCTTACTACTCACTCGTCATTACATGCTAGTCTTCAGTGATCGCTTTCATCACTGTTTGAATCGATTGTTCTGGCAGGCTTGACTCGTTCACTTGCCGTTGGTGTGGGTCGAAGCCGTCGAGCGTCATGCTCGTGTCCAAAGTGGACCGTGCGAACACCTTCGTTGTCGCAATGCTCGCACAAATGTCCCAACATCAATGCGAAGCAATTCCTCAAAGAAGCGGATAAACAAGCAAACACTCTCAGTTGTTTAGTGGGTTGTCTTGTATGGCGTTGTGTGGAAGCCACGCAGGACATGTCCGGGGAATTGTTGATGAACTTGCACTGGAAAATTGTTGCAAACACCCTCGCCTGATCACTATACGAATTTTTGTGTTGGAGTGTGAAGATTGGTTCATTTCATGCGCAACATACCATCCAAAACCACGGTGTGTATGCGAACGTCATGTAAGCTGTTGACATCATATCACTTGGATTTGCACATTTTGATTCTTGTCGAGATGTTAATGGTTTGTCCTGCAGCAGCCATTCTGTGGTAAAGTAAGGGTGAAATTCCCCTGCTTTATTCACTACCAGGCATCTCGGGTCAG
>JAASFT010000196.1:0-30167 GCA_023333885.1 Globisporangium parvum
CGACATCCCGATCGTCTCGGTCTCGATCAACGACCGCCTGAGCGCGAAGGACCACTTTGCGCTCGGCCAGGCGCTCGCGCCGCTGCGCGACGAAGACACGCTCATCATCTGCTCGGGCCAGGCGACGCACAACCTGCGCGCTGGCTTTGACCCGAGCGCTCCGATCGCCGGCTGGGCCAAGGCGTTTGTGCGGTGGCTCGACACGACGTTCGCAGGCTCGTCGAGTCTGAGCTACAGCGAGCGCCAGACTGCAGTGGAGCACTGGGAGCGCGCGCCATCGGCAAAGCAAGCGCACCCAACGCCGGACCACTTCACGCCGTTCGTCGTTGCAATGGGAGCGGGCATGGAGCCTGAGAAGCCAGCTGCGACCAAGCTCTTTGGCGGCTGGGGCGTCGGACAGCTCTCGTTCGCTACGTACGCGTGGGGTGTCCATAGCGACTAGAGGGCGTGGCTGACGCAGTGCCACCTCCGCTCGCTCGAGTGAGCGATGGAGTGACGAAGTGAAGAGTGCGAGTGAGCGAGTGAGTGATGGAATAGACTGATTGGTATCGTTGCAACGAGCACTGTGTTGTTCGAGTGAGACGTGAGACGTGAGGGGGCAAACATCGATGAGACGTAGCTCCAGTCGCTTGAGCTTCGTGAGCACCGTCCAAGCCACGAAGACAAGAGATGAGAGACAAGAGCAGAGCGCTCGTTGGGTCTTGCGACGACCAACAGACTGCATGTGTGCGAAGCGCAGAGCGGTCGCTCGCTCGCAGAGTCCACTGCCAGTCTGCACAGCAACATAGTCTCAAGTGTGGCGCGGGCACCGACATCCTCAGCGCATGTCCACGAGGAGCGTCGATGCGTGACGGCTCCACTCGCACTCGACCGCGTCCGAGTAGATCTGTACGTTGCTCGGGTGTTCGTGGAAGCCCGTGAGGTGGCAGTTCTGGATCAGCTGGAGTCCGTGCGGCTCGGTCAAGCGAAACACGCCGACACTGGCAGAAGGAAGACATCCCAGTCAATCAGTATGTGAGCACCAGAGTGAGAGGCACCTCGTTGCTGGCGCTCGCACGTGCGACTGCAGCAGTCGCACCATCCACAGCGTCGTGAGCGCATGCAACGTACTTTCGCTCGCGGTCGGTTGGAGCGACGACGATCGCGATCGCCTAGTGCGAGAGCGAGCGAGTGCGCCGAGCCGAGAAGAGCAGCGGCAGCAGGCAGACGAGCTCGTCAGGGGACTAGGACGTGACAATCAAACAGGTTCGTAAGCAGCGCGCACCTCTGGCAAGATGGACTGGAAGCCACACTGCGTGTGAATGTCTACAGACGAGAGAAAGCACGTCTGTCTCGGATGTGTCTGCAGAGAGAGCGTCAGCGCACCGCGAGTGAGCATCGAGTGAGCACCGAGCACCGGTGCTCCGAAGTCAGCAGAGAGAAGCAAGAGCTCGAGAGACACTGGACGCCGTGCATCGCGAAGAAGCAGAAGGACGTACGTGGATCCACCCGAGCGTGAGCAGGTCGTGGCTGAAGCAGTAGTCAAAGAGCTCTTCTTCGTTTGTCATGGAGCACATGTCGGACGAGCCCTGTGCGGTAGCAAAGATCACGACGGAGGTGTCAGCTTGTGTGTGCGTGCGTCATTGAACGTCGTCTCTGGAGTCGAGTGAGCTCCATACCTGCTGCTTTGGGATCACAAGGGTCGTGACCACGAGCGTTTGTCCTTGCTGCGAGACGCATTGCAACAGTCAGATGCGTCAGTTGGTGCCGCTACCAGACACAGACATCGACGAGTGGAGAGCAGCGATGCCAGTAGTGCACTCACAAGAGCGCCTGCGAGAATGCCGCACGTCTCGATGCCGTACGGCGGCTGGTGCGTGTTTGGCGCTGCCAAAGCAGTGAACTGAGCGATCAGACTCGTCGGGATCTCCAGCTTGCGAATCTTCCCACTGAGCGTACGCACATCCGAATGTTCGCATGTGAGTCGCTGCAAGCAGGCGCTGCCCAAGCGCAAGCGAGAGACTGGCGAATGCAGAGCATACGAACCTTGAGAATCGCTCAATTGCTTCAAGCGATCGCTGCCGACTTGCTGACGGCGGACGGCGCCGAGCACTCGCGCTTGTGTTTACTGCAGGCTCAGTAGCATCCATCCACGACGGCTTGCCGATCGACGGATAGTTCACGCTGCGCTTCGGAAGAGTCTGTGGCACCAGCGTCAGTGTCAAGTTGATAACAGTGTGCGATAGCAGAGATGCCTCACACACACGACGCACCGCGACTTCTTCTTGGCGGAACGGCGTTGGCTGCGACCGAGCATGCGCGACGGAGCTCGGTCCCGTCGTCCTCTGAAGTGGTAGAGACGATGGTGCAGCTGCTGCGATTGGCGCAGCGATCGCGCTTTCGCTTGACGACATTGGGCGGACTCGCAGCGCTTCAAGACGCTGCTCGAGCGTCCGTGTTGATGTGGACGGCGGCGCGCTGACGACACTCAGGTCACTCTCGGCACTGGCGCCTCGCTCGAACTCGAGTTCGTACTCCAGTTGCTCCGTCTCCTCGCGCTCCATGCCGTCGAGGATCGCATCAAAGAGCTGCGAGCCGTCGTTCGCTTGCTGCACACCAACGCAGCACACGAGAGAGAGATAGGGCGTATCACATGGAGTATGGTGTCAACAGTCGATTGCGCTCAGAGCAGCTCGTACGACATCGCGCGTTGCTCAGCAGGAGACGAACCGTTTGGACCCACTCGCGCTCCTTCTTGAACGCCAGTGACTCGTAGTCCTTGTGAGCAGGAATCACTCGAGAGCAGAGTCTGCGCTGCATTTATGCGCGATCAACACTCGATCTCGCACGGACTCATGCTCGTGGGTCACCACCCGCAGCATATGAACAGTACGCACTTGATGAACCTCGCGAGGAAGACGTATCTGCGTACCAACAGTGACAGCCAGACGCACACAAGCGAGTCAGTCCGTGTGCTCATAGCCGGCACAGTAGATTGCGAGCGCACACTGCACACGTGCAGAGTGGAGCGACGTGACGTACGCGTTATCCCATGCCTGCTGCGCAACGTAGACCTCTGCCTGGCGATAGAGCTGGCGCGCGAGCTGAAAGTAGCTCTGCAGCCGCAAGTGGTGGTTCACTGCGTCCATGTGGCAGAAGCGCTGCAGTCCTTTGCGCCGCGCAACGAGGCGCTCGGTCACAGCTGCTGCGTCCGCCATCGTCGTCGTCGTCGTCGCCCAGAGCTCTTCTTGAGCTTTGAAGTCGCGAGCGTGTGACTGTCAAACGAGTGAATGAATGATGCAATAGCAGAAGTAGGTGCCATGCGATTGCAGAGGCGGCAGTGCAAGGACAGATCCGCACAAACAAGTCGAGCAGCAGCATGGCAACCGAGGCGACGACGACGACAACGAGCCTCCGCGGGCTCCAGGAGCGCGCTGCGCGGTGCGGCGTCAGTGCTAATGCTTGCATATGCTAGCGGACTCGTCTGCGATGCGACTGATTGACTGACTGACTGACGGCTGCTCTGCTGAACGGCAGCAACCGCGCTCACAATGCCATGGTCTGGCGCAAGCTGCTCTTCTTCACAGTCCTCATGCTCGTGCTGCCGATCGGGACGTTCTTCACAGTCAAGAGCTTCATTGGACCAGGTACTGCACTGCGCGTGCATATGAACCCCGCGCGCGACTGCGCTTACTAAGCCACTCTGTTCGCTTTTGCGTGTCTATCGACTGGCAGACAAACCCCATGCAGACTCGTACAGGTGACGGCACTTGCTGTGCATCCTTTCATTGATGCCATCGCACGCTGACTGCGTCTGCATGACTTGATCTGTCTGTCCTCTAGTGGCTTTGCCGCAGTGCTCATGGTGAACATCGTGATTGGACTGTACGTGCTCTCGGCGTGGAACGAAGACGACGAGAGAGAAGTGGCGCCGCCAGTCGGGCGATGGAGCAAAGCAAAGGACGAGTGAGGAGACATCGCACTCTCGCACTAGCACCACTCGGTCTTCAGCGAACGAGGAGCGTCCAGACACACATGCGTGCATACATACATGGCTGTACGTGCACTGGAGCACACTCGCTGCCTACACACGCACGCACGCACGCACATACGCGCTCGTGCAAACAGAGCTCTGTGCTGCCACTAGCGCCGATTGAGACGTCGCTGCTCGACAATCAGGTCGCGGATCGAGCGCTGGACTGCCCGGAGCTCCTGCTTGGTCGACTCGAGCGCGCCGTGCTCGTTCAGAATGCGGATCGTGTAGCTCAAGTGCTCGAGCTTCTCTTCATTCGTCATCGGCATCGCATCAGGCGCGAACATGGGCAGTTGCTCCTGCTGCTGTTGCGGCGGCTGCGGCTGCGGCTCGAGCAGGTCGACAACGCTGCCGTCCGCGTTCGGCTCGAACTGGAGCTCGATGGCGCAGTTGACAAAGTCGTCGACCGAGACACCGGCGTGCACGTCGTTCTCGCCTTCGGGGTTCAGCATGTCGTCGAGCGTCATTGGCTCTGCGATCCGGAGCCACTGGATGTGCTTGTAGATGTCGTCCTCGACCTCGTCCTCGAGCTTGTGGCGCCGCTTCTCCGCGGGCGTGAGGAGCTCGCCGCCAAAGATCTTGGTCGCGCGCCAGCACGTCTGGACGAGCTCGGGCGAGATCTCTTGCCAGCACTGCTTGCTCCACTGCATCGCTTCGAGCTGCGTCACGACAAAGATCTCGCGCTTGCTCTGCTCCTGCCGATCCAGCGCGTTCACGAGCTGCGCGCGGCGGTAGCGCCGCTTGAACGCTTTGATGATGCCGCCGTTCAGCGGCTGGAGCTTCACGCTGCCTTTCGGCGATAGGAACGCCACGCGCACGTTCGTGAGCTCGAGCCCAACGACGACGTGGGACGTAGCGCTGTCGACGATCAGCACGACGCTGCGGCATTCGCTGCGCATGCGGTTGTCGAACGCACGGAGCCAGCGCTGGAAGAGCAGACCGCTCATCAAGCCCTTCTTGTTGTGGTCGTACTGGAACCCGCGCTCGGACGCGAGCTTGTCTTTGAAGCACGCAGGGCGAAGCGCCTTGCCAACGAAGAACGGCTCGACCAAGTCACTAGCGTCTGCGTTCACTGCGAGTGCGATCGTCAGACTCGCAGGTGGCACTAAGCTGCCAGTGCGCTGCGCGACCCAGAGGTGCTGCTCGAGCGGCATGTTGTAGAACAGCCCGACTTCGTCCATGTGGTAGACGTCTGCTGGGTGGTACGCCGCAGCGAGCACCTGGAGCTCTGCGAGCGAGTAAAAGTCTGCGAACGGAGTCGTGAGGATCGGCGCGTCGTCAGTCGACGGCGGCGCGAGCGGCAGCTGCGGCGTCCCAGAGCCGAGCGGCGCGCCGGCTGCTGCTTGCTGGTGCTGGTACAACGCAGCAGTGCTCTGCTGCGGCGCTGCTTTCTTGAGCTTCTTGATGCCGTAGCGCGCCTGGAAGCCCTCGAGCCAGCCGTTCGAGAACGACATGTCGACAGTGTCTGGCGGGTGGAGCAGCTCTGCGAACACGGCGGCTTGCTTCTTGATGAGCTCGCCGGAGACGCGGAGACCTTTGTGGAGGCAGTAGAGCACCCAGTTGCCGAGCGCGCGGTCGATCTCGGGGTACTTGAGCACGCGTCGGCGCTTGCACATGAGCTCCGCAGCGTTCATGCTCTGGAGCAGCGCTCGCTTTTTCAGGATGTTGGAGATCGTGGCTTGGCACGGCGCTTTGTCGAGCGCAAACGTGCGCTGTGCCCACAGCGAGAGCTCTTTCTGGCTCATCGTCGGGTTCTCCTGCGAGAACGCGCACACGCGCAGCTTCTCTTCGTTCGACAGGTGACTGCCCTCGCGCTTTGGAGCGGCCACGCTGCTTGGCATGGTGCTGTCGGCCATGGTGTTGTCTGGCAATGCGCTGGCAGGTGCGGCGCTGACAGGCATCGTGGCGCCGGGCATCATGCCACTGCCGGGCATGGAGTTGTTCGGCATCACACTGCTGCCAGCCATCATACTGCTGGCCATCATGCCGCTGGGCATCGTACCGCCAGGCATCATAGCACTGCTAGGCATCATGGTGCTGCTGGGCATCGTTCCGGTAGGCACCATACCGCCAGGCAACATACCGCTGCCAGGCATCATGATGTCGATGCTGGTCTGCTGGAACGTCTGTGCGCCAGAAAGCAGCATCAAGACGAGAGAACGATCGCGTGGAAGAGGGAACACCACGAAAAGGCGCTGTTTTTTGTAATACCCTGCTCTATACTATTCTCGAATTGGATCAAACACCTTGAGTTTGACTATGTAGCCTAGAACCCTATGTATTGTAATGCACTCATGATACAGAGGTAAACCGATTCTGGTTGATCTTGACACGACGAAACAGACGAGAGGGAATCCAAACACTGTCGGATGCATGAGCAAATATCGGATATTGTTCATCTATAGTGAATTGAAGTCAAACGTCGTGACTGCTCCTCCACAAACCGACTGAAAATGGCCGAGGACAGCGAGCAGACCAAGAAACATGCGCGCGACGATGGCGGCGCGTCGCCTTCCTCGGACGAAGACGACGGACCAATGCCGATGCCTGCGCCTGCACCGGCTGCTGGCGCAAAACGCAGTGCGAAGAAGCACCGGAGTCTGCAGTTTGAAGCCGTGTACGTGAAGAACCTCCCGAGCGCTGCGATGTACGAGCGGAGCTACATGCACCGCGATGTCGTGACGCACGTCGTCGTTGCGCCCGAGACGCAGTTCGTCGTGACAGCAAGTCGCGACGGCCATATCAAGTTCTGGAAGAAGATGAGTCGTGGGATCGAGTTCGTGAAGCACTACAAAGCGCACATCGGCGAGATCCGCAGCCTCGCCGTCTCGCGCGACGGACTGCGGCTCTGCAGCACTGCCACCGACGCAACGATCAAGTTCTACGACGTACTGGGCTTCGACATGGTCAACATGCTGAGTGTCGCGTTCGCCCCTGGCGAGTGCTGCTGGATCTCGCGCAAAGGCGCTGCAGTCGCCAAGGTCGTGGTCGCCGACATCGCGGAGCCGCTGCTGCGCGTGTTCAGCGCCGAGCAAGCGACTGCGACGCCGCTGCACGTGATCGAGAAAGTGCACACGGCGCCAGTGACCGTGCTCGGCTTCAATGCGATTGCGAACTGCGTGATCAGCAGCGACGCGCGCGGACACATTGAGTACTGGAACGCCGAGACGTACAAGTTCCCCAGCAGCGCGACGGCGCCAGCATCGGCGAGTAGCACCGTCGCGTTCAAGTTCAAAGGCGAGACGGATTTGTACGAGCTCGCAAAGCGCAAGACGCACGCGACGTCGATCGACGTGAGCGCGAGTGGCCAGGACTTTGTCGTGACAGCCACCGACGCTCAGATCCGCGTGTTCCGCTTCGCCACTGGCAAGCTCCGTCGCACGTACGACGAGACGCTCACGGTGTTTGAAGACGCACAAGCAGACGGTTCACTGCACCTCGATGCGCTCGACTTTGGTCGCCGCGCCGCGGTTGAGCGCGAGCTCGCGAACGCTCGGAGCGCTGGCGCGGTCTCGAACTGCGTGTTTGACGAGTCGGGTCACTTCATCCTGTACCCGACGCTCGTGGGGATCAAAGTTGTGAACATTGAGACGAACAAGCTCGTGCGCGTGCTCGGACGCGTGGAGAACTCGGACCGGTTCCTGCGTCTCGCGCTCTTCCAAGGCAAGCTCAAGGTCAACTCGCAGCTCGAGAAGCACTTGAGCAGCGCGAGTGGCGGCCGCAAGCGCGACGCAGTGGTCATGTCGGACGACACAGAGCGCAACAACCTCGTGGACCCGACGCTCTTTTGCACGTCGTTCAAGCGCAATCGGTTCTTCCTCTTCTCGTCGCGCGAGCCGGCCGATGACGACGACGACGACCCGCACAGCACCAGCACTGGTCGCGACGTGTTCAACGAGAAGCCGACGCTCGAAGAGTCGCAGGTCGCGAGCGAGACGATCGTGTCGAAAGTGCTTGGCGAGACGGCGATCTTGCACACGACGCTCGGCGACATCACGATCAAGCTGTTTGGGAAAGAGTGTCCACGCACAGTCGAGAACTTCTGCACGCACGCGCGCAGTGGGTACTTTGACAACCTCATCTTCCACCGCGTGATCAAGAACTTCATGGTCCAGACTGGCGACCCGCTCGGCGACGGCACGGGCGGCGAGTCGATCTGGGGCGGCGAGTTCGAAGACGAGTTCCACCGCAGCTTGCGCCACGACCGCGCGTTCACAGTCTCGATGGCGAACGCTGGTCCGGGCACGAACGGCTCGCAGTTCTTCATCACGACGGTCCCGACGCCGTGGCTCGACAACAAGCACACGGTCTTTGGTCGCGTCGAGCACGGCAAAGACACGGTCTCGAGCATCGAGCAGACGCGCACGGACAAGTACGACAAGCCAGTGCAGGACATCAAGATCATCAACGTCGACATCTTTTAGGCAGTCTATCGACGAGCAGCAAGCAGGATAGGGAGGGTACGGCAGAACAGACTTGGCGATCGAGATGCATTGAGGTGTATGGATCGATCCGAGCGCATCATCCTGGTGTCTTTGGATCTGGACCTGTAAACGACTGTCTCGCATCCGTTGACCCTCAAACACATGAGTGGCGCTCGCTTACGATGCAGCATACCTCTCGAGTAGAGTGTCTACTTGCTGCACCAACCGCGCGAACTGCTGCCCTGGCGTCATTGAGTCGCATCGAGCGCTCACTGGCATATCCACTTTGAGCATCACGTCGTTGTTCGTCGTCGCGAGCTTGAAGCGAAGGATCTTGACAGAGACTGAAGTCCTCGACTCGACAGCAGCACCACAGCGTTATGTCTTTGAGGTTGACACAAACCTGCCTTTGCCGAGCTCCGCAAGCACGACAACGACGCCAATGGTGCTGTGTGAGCTGCTGCGCCACTTGAGCGTCTTGCGATGTCTACCTTGAGCGTCTTGCCAAGCGATGCGACGATCTTTCCAGTCGCCAGCTCTATTGTGTGTGGACCACCCGCACAAACAAACAAACAACATGTGAGACCTCAAATCGGCAAAAACAAGCGCGAACGACAAGCAAGACCTCATCATCACCACCATGCAGACGCGGAGCGCGCTCGTGGCCGCGCTCGCAGCGTTCGCAGCTGCAATCCTAGCGATCGTGGTGCTTGACATCGACGTGCCTTCTGGTTCGAACTTGCTCGCGCCGCAGCAGTGGATCGCAGCGACCACAGGTGGCACTGGCGCAGCTGATGCGCCGCCCCGCAAACCGAGCGTACATGACATCCAGACGCCGCTCGCAAAGATCGCGTTCGGCTCGTGCAACGACCAGAGCATGGAGCAGCCGCTGTGGCAAAACATCGCAAAGCACGAGCCGGAGCTCTGGCTCTGGATGGGCGACAACGTACGTTTCCTACTCATTCGCGTGCGACGAACTGCTGATGAGCAGAGGATCTCTTCCACGGACTGATGCGCTTGCTATTGCGTGCCGGCGCTCGACAGATCTACGCCGACATCAAAGAGGCGCACGAGCCACGTCCTCTGCCGCCTGCTAAGATGTTTACAGAGGCAACAGGCGACGTGCTGCGCGAGCGCTATGCGTACGTTCGCTTGCATCACGTTGTGGTGTCAATGGACTGACTGGAAGTGCCGAGTCGACGCTGACGCTGCGTCTTGTGTACCGTGTGTGGCCGCTCGCGTTCACAGCAAGTTACTCGCGAATCCCGACTACAGCGCGTTCGTGAACACGACGCCAGTGATCGGCATCTGGGACGACCACGACTTTGGCATCAACGACGCGCACAAGGGCTACACGCACCGCGTCGAGAGCCAGCAGATCTTCTTGGACTTTATGAACGAACCGGCAGACTCGCCGCGGCGCAAGCAGGAAGTGCGTTTGCTTACTCTCGCCCTCTCGCGCTCACTGGACCCACTGATACGAGCGAGTGACCAGATGGGCACCTTCGCTTCCTTCTCACCACGTGTACATACGACCGATTGACTTCCTAGGGCATCTACACGTCGTACACGGTCGGCGCTGGCGAACAGACTGTCAAGTTCATCCTCGTAGACAACCGGTACAACCGCGATCCGTACCACATCGTCGACGGCGACTTTCTCGGTCCTGCGCAGTGGCAGTGGCTCGAGACGGAGCTCACGACGTCGCGCGCTGCGTTCAACGTGGTCGTCTCGGGCATCCAAGTGCTCCCGACCGATCGCTTCTCGCTCGCCGAGGGCTGGACCCGGTTCTCGAACCAGCGCGAGCGCTTGCTCCGTCTCATCCTCGCGTCCAAGGCAAAGGGCGTGATCCTCTTGAGGTGCGTGGCGTGCTCTAGTAAGAGTGATGATGCGAACGCTCAGGTCACTGACGCCCGCATCTCTCCTTGTGCACCGCTGCTGCTGCTGATGCGCAGTGGAGACGTCCACTTTGCCGAGATCAACCAAGTCGTGTGCTCGAATGGCGCGAACGTCATCACTGAGATCACGAGTTCCGGCATGACGCACAGCTGGGTACGTTGTACACCATACACATTCGAACACACTCGCTCATGTGCGCTTGTCTAACCACTTGAACGGTCCGACCTGATGCTCTTGACGGAGCAGATGCAGTTCCACTTCCCAGCGATCAAGGTCTTCCCTGCGCTGCTCTTTACGTTTGCAAACCTGCTGCTTCCGTGGGAATTCCGCCCGACGCACGACTCGCTCTATGGCTACATCAACTGGGGCAAGATCGAGTTTGACTGGACGAGCAAGCCCGTGCCAGTCGCGACGGTGCAAGTGCGCGGCCGCGACGACAACGTGAAGCTCCAGTACGAGTTCGCATCGACTGCCGCAGTCTCGGACTCGCCAGCGGAAGACGCAATCGCGTGCAAGCCGCCGCGCGAGCTGCCGTCGTGGGAGCGCGCGGTCTGGCAGCTCGCGTTCGCCGGCACGGTCGGGTTGTTCATTCTCTCGATCTTTGTGAGCCTCTTCGTCGCGCTCTGGCTCATGTGGTTCTGCATCTCGACGCTCACTGCGCTCGCAGTGCGCGCGATCCGGAACCTGCTTGAGAAGGAGAAGGATGAGTAGCGAGCGAGCGACTGAGTGACAGCGAGGAGATCGACAGGTCAGCTGTCGATCAGTCTATTGCGTTCATATGGAGAGACGACGGCATGTCGGAAGCACGAGCACCGCACGCCATCAGTCGTACACGACCACGTAGAATATAGATCGCCATTGGTTCCGTCGCCATCTGCCGTCTCGACGCACTTGCCTCGAAGCGCAAGACGACCGACTAATCTCTTCGCGAAAGCCATGCTCGACCTCGTGGATCAGCACCGACGCAAGCAGCTCTACCGCCGCGTGTACGAGAAGCGCGTCGCAGCGATCGATGCACGCGAGCGCGAGCTGCGACGGGAGAACGCGCTGCGCGAAGAGATTGAGCGCAACATGAAGGACTTTGTCGCAACGGCGCTCCAGTGCCACTACCGCGGCTGGCAAGGGCGGTGCATCGCCGCCGTTGCGCGCCGCCGCCACTGCGCTGCGATTCAGATCCAGCGCGTTGCGCGCGGACTGCTCGCGCGTCTACTCGCTGCACGCGAGCGACGGAAGCTGCGGCAAGTGCTGCACAGTCCGATCGCGCTCAAGCTGCTGCTTGCACGATCGCGCGTGATCCGCATGGTCAAGAACTGGCAAGAGCTGCTCGACTCGCACACGAACGAGCACTTTTACTTCCACGTCTTCACGCACGACTCGCAGTGGCTCCCGCCGGAGCCGTTCCAGGACTTTCTCCGCTGCCAGTGGCCCGAGTGCGACTTTGTCGCCAAGACGATCCACGAGAGTCACGAACACACTCGCTCGCTGCACGTCTGGTACTGCCCCGTGTGCATGGCCAAGGTCTCGACATGGACGTTTCCACAATGCCCTATCTGTGCGAGCGTGTGCAGTCACAACCCTGTCACAGGCGAGATCCTCGGTCCAGGAGAGACGCAGCTCCACGCACTCCAGCAAGCAAAAGACACCGAAGACGAGCTGAAGCGACAAAAAGACGAGATACAGCAGCATCGCATGGCCAAGTGGGCCGAGCTCGTCGCTCAAGAGGACAGCATACGTGGACGTGGACGTCGCAAGAAGAGCCGACTCGCATTTGGAGGCGGCACTGCCGCGAAAGCTGCCACTGGCTCGTCGTCTGCGCCGACAGCTGGATCAAGAGCAGCAGCCATGCTGTCGGAAGAAGACGCCGAGGTTGCAAGGTTGGCGCCACTCGACTCGACTCTCATGGATACCAAGTGGATCACTGCAGTGCACCGACGAGCAAAGGCGAGTCGAGTGTTTGCCAAAACGTTCCTGCCGTTTGGGAGCTTGTACGTCGGGGACTTTCGGCCGCATGATCGACGCTTCGACGGCTTTGGCGAAGTCTTGTACGCGAACGGAGGCAAGTACACTGGGCAGTGGAAAGACAACGCCCGGTCTGGCAAAGGCATCTACCAGAGCGCGAGCGGGAACGAGTACATCGGCGAGTGGCGTGCAGGGCAGAAGCACGGCATGGGTATCCTCACGCTCTCGACAGGCGAGCGATACATTGGCCAGTTTGTCGACGGCAAGATGCACGGTCTGGGTGTGCTCTTTGCCGTGAACGGCGACAAGTACGAAGGCGAGTTCGTGGCGAATCGACCGAGCGGACATGGCAAGTTCAAGAAAGTCAACGGTGATCGATTCGTTGGATCGACGGTCGACGGTCAAGCGCACGGCATTGGCGTACTCGCGAAGGCAGACGGCGAGGTGTACAAAGGGCAGTGGGAAACCGACTTTCGTCATGGACGCGGCGTGTGCTTCTACCCAAACGGCGCCGTGTACTCTGGCGAGTGGTGGCATGGACGCTGGAGTGGCTCAGGCGTGTACATCTCGAGCGAGGGTATTCGGTACATTGGCGAGTTTGCGAATGGTGAGAAGCACGGTGGCGGCAAGCTTGTGTTCGACAACGGCGACCTCTTTGACGGCTACTTTGTGCACGATGCTGCGCATGGCGAAGGCGCGACGAAAGGCATCTACCGGTTCCGTGAGAGCGGCAACACGTACATCGGTGGCTGGGCAAACAACAAGCGCGAGGGCAAAGGGACGTACATGTTTCGCGACGGGAGTGTCTTCTCAGGCTACTTCTACAACGACCACGCTCAAGGTCGTGGGAAGATGGTGTACGCCAATGGGAACGTGTACAAAGGCGCGTTCCTGCGCGCCGAGAAGCACGGGACCGGAGTCTACCGATGGCTCAACGGCAGCGTGTACGAAGGGCAGTTCGAGCACGGACTCATCCACGGTGTTGGCAAGATGGTGTACGCGAGCGGCCATCGGTACAATGGCCACTGGAAGACGAACAAGAAACACGGCGTCGGCACGTTTTACTACCAGAACGGCGACATCTACGCCGGCGACTGGGTCGCTGATCACCGCCACGGACAAGGGAAGTTCACGTGGAACCCTGGGACGCCGCTGCAAGAGAGCTACGACGGAGCATGGGATCTCGATCGACGCCATGGCGTCGGATGCTATTGCTACACGAACGGAACTGTTTACGAGGGAGACTGGGTCTACGGCAAGCGCCACGGCAGCGCAACGTTCACGTGGCCGAACGGCGATGTGTACGAAGGTGAGTTTGCGAACGAGATGCAGCATGGAGTCGGCAGCTTCCACTGCGCGAGCACAGGCGACGTGTACGCTGGCGAGTGGGTCGAGAACGTGCGCGAGGGACGTGGGAAGATCGTGTATGCGAGCGGAAAGGTGTTCGAAGGGACGTTCCATGAAGGGCGGCGCCATGGCGACGGCGTCATGACGTACCAAGACGGGAATCGCTTCAAAGGCACGTGGAACCGCGACAAGAAGCAAGGTGGCGGCTCGTACTTGCTTCGTGTAGGAGGCAGCAATGTTACGGCAAACGGAGAAGTGTATGACAGCGAGCAAGGAGGAGAGACGCTCCACATTCGAGTGTTTGGGTACTAGCTGGCGCCATAGACTAGGCTCTTAGCTACGACCAACTCTGCGTGTTCGTTAGTAGACGTACTCGTACGGCGTTGTCGTGCCCTGGCGCATCTGGAACTCGCCAAAGAGGTCAGTGTCGAGTGCCTCTTGCGCTTTCGATAGGATCCCTCTCGAGTACCCGCGCAAGTCGTTGTCCAGCATTGTCAAGTCAAGCATCTGAACTTCGTCGAACTTCTCCAAGTTGACGCGGCAGACTGTGCCGGAGAACAAGCCGCCATCGAAGAACGGGACGAAGTAGCCGTACTTGCCAGAGACAAAGCCGTCGCTGAAGCCCCTCAGAAAGTCGTTCGGGCGATCCGGGACTTGGCTCCGGTATGCAGTCGCGAGATCGAGCACGGACACTCCGTCTGCAGAGAACACGGTGGTGTCGAGACGCGCGACTTTCCCTGACTGCGCTAGCGTGCCTGGGCTGTAGTACTTGGAGCGACTTGGGACAAAGATGACAAACTGCTTGTATGCAAACCCTTGCACGAAGCCACGTAGGTCGTCATCGACTTGCGCGAGATCAAAGTACGCGACTGAGCGAAAGTCTCGAAGATCCACGCGTGCCACGAGCGACGAGTACGGGTTGAACTCTGCTGACCATGGCACACGTCGGCGCATGCACGGGATCATGTACAAGTAGTTCGCGACTGCACAGCAAATATGGTGCGAATCGAATCGAGTCAACCCAGAGGTCACATCGCGACAGAGCAATGCGCATTACGCAGCGTTCGAGCGCACCTCGTGCGGTTCCGCTGAACCCAACTAGCTCTGGGTTCGTCGCTGCGAGGTCCAGCGCGGTTGCAGCATCGAAGGTCTGGAGGTTCACGCGAACGAGCAGACCCGAGTTCGCGACTGGGAACTCGCGGTAGTTCGGCATCTTTTGCTCAGCAGTGAGCGGCTTGATCATCGGTACGAGGTAAGCAAAGCCGTTGTCTGCAGCACAAAGTGCCACATCACATATGTGAGTCTCTGCTCTCGTAGCACAGCGCGCTGCCAGCACCACGTCGTGCTTCACGTACATGTGGTCGCCGAGTTGAAGCCGACAAAGCGTGGGTCGAACGTGGCGAGGTCTAGCACAGAGGTTCCTGTGGCATTGAAGTCGTCCAAGCTGATGCGCACCATCTTGCCAAAGAGTCCGTTCTCGTTCTCACGCGGCACAAAGTAAGCAAACGCGCCGTCTGTGAACGACGAGCCGAAGCCCTTGAGATCAGGATCGATCTTGGTCAGGTCGAGCTGCTGGATGAACGGCGTGCCTGAGAACGTGGGCGTGAGGATCCGGATGATCGTGCCCAAGTAGCTCGCGCCATTGAAGAACGGAGCGAGGTACAGGTACTCGGAGCTCTGCGAGACACGCGCAGGAGTACCAAAGCCCACGTGGGTGGCAAGTGGAGCGTACTGCGCCTCGAACACGAGGCGCCACTTGAGAACGTTGTAGTTCGCGTCGTCTGGAGCTGGCACTGTGTACGTCTCGTTCACGAATGCGGTCTGAGCGAACGCAGTGAGTCCGCCGTAGAAGCCCTTGAAGTCGGGGTTGACTGTCGTGAGGTTCACGACGCTGACTTGATCACTATACGGCCCGATGCCCATTTCCGACTCGTAGTCGCTGAACTCGAGAAAGCGTGCAGGGCGAGGCCGCTTCTTGCCTTTCACATCGAGCTTGAGACGCACAACGCGGCCGTGGAACTGTCCGTTGAAGTACGGCACGAGAAACGCGTACCTTGGCGCTTGTGAGGCAAGGAGCGCAGAGTCAAAGCCGTCCCACAGGATGAGTAGCTGCTCGACAACCTCCCGCTGGCTCGTTCTGAGAGCAGCGCAGACTCATTCGCCATACATGCTTGAGTCGTACCAAAGATGTTGTAGTCGCTCGACACGACGACTGGACTGCTTGTCATGCCGTCTTTCACTGCCATCGCGAAGAGTTTGCACGAGTACGGCGGCAGAGTGATCAAGTCGCCGTTCGTTGCGATGCCAAAGGTCTCGCTCGCACTGAACAAGCCGTCTGCTGTCGCTGTCAATGTCGCTGCAGTCGCGAGCGACTCGACGCGGTAGTAGATCACGGCGCCGAGCTTGCTTGTGAAGAGACTTGCTGCGATCTGCGTCGTGAAGAGCCCGCCGTTTGGCTCGAGCTCTGGTACTGCGAGGACGCCATGCCACTCGTAGTACACGCCAGTTGGGAAGTCGAGAAACGCCTCAGGATGTGCGTACCGATCGGTGTGCGAGACGTAGCACACGAGCGCGACGGTCTCAAAGTCGAACGACAGACAGAGCGCATCTGCGGCGCACTGCAACGCACACGCTGCGGGACTGGAGTTAATGAACGTGCCGCCCTCGAGGAATCCGCGCATGCCTTTCTTCTCCACAGCGCGAAAGTTGCTGAGTGCTGCTGCAGCAAGCCGTCTGTGCTGGCCATCGTTCGTATCGTCAAGCGCTTTGTCGTAGCCCATGACGACATCGATGAATGCACTGCTGGTACTCGGGTCTGTGAGGAAGCTGCAGTGCGACCGTCAGCGCGCCAGCCACTGCGATCATAGAGGTCAATGCAAGTATGATGGCGCAGACGTCACGAACCCGTTGGCCGAGGTCGAGACGGTTGCGCCTCGCGAGTCACTTGGGAGAAGGAGGAGGCATTGCAGCACGCCTAGTAGCAGCACTCGCATGGGCACAGCCCGCTGCGGGCGCATGCGCTTTGCACATGGACGTGGCGTGTTGGCAGCGCCGTGCACGTGCGGCCACACGAGCTCGTTCATGCTCGAGCAGCTCGACCACGACCTCTCGGAGTAACTTACAATGCGATGTCGATATTGTATGCAAAACGTATTTGATTTACACTGTCGCGAGCAGCTCAGAGCGCGGCTTCTCGGGCGATGGCGGCACGCTGTTGTTGTCGTGGAGCAGGTCCGTCTCGCTCTCGCTCGTCTCCGGCTTCACGCTCGAGCTCGGAGGGCGAGTACTACTGCTCCCGCTGCTGTGCTTGCGCTCGAGTTTATTGCGAATGTCCTCGAGCGACGCAGTGCTGTCGTCGAATGGCACGATGCGCTCGCTCGACGCCGCGCGCCGCTTTGTCTTCGTCTTCTCGACCGACGAGTTGGCCATCTTCTTGAGCGACAGCAGCGCGCCATTGACCACCTCTGGATCGCTGGTGCGGGCACTTCCCGATGAACTGCCGACTGCTGCTGCTGCTGCTGCCGTCGGAGCAATCTTGAGTGGCGAGATCATGTTCGAGCTCTGCTTGGTCGCTTTGATGATCTTCCCAGGTACTGCCATCATCGTTTTGGCTTTCGACTTGGGCTTGTCTTTGGGGAGGGGCTTGCCAGCCTTCGCGCTGCCGCTGCTCGGCTCTTCTCGCTTCGCTGTTGTTCGAGAGGCTGGTTGTGGCGGCTTGGCCGATGACGACGACGACGCCTCTGCTTTCTCACTCGGCTTCTTCAACTTGCTCTTGTCCGAGGCAGCTTGGTCAGGTACTTTGGTCGCCTTCTTGCTTGCTGCCGTCGGCGGCACCTTGGCGGTAGGCGCTGGTTGCGTCTCAAGCTCTGATCGGGTCGGTTTGAGCTCCACGATCGAGCTCATGCTCGCAGATCGCAGAACAGGTGACATGCCGAGGTTCGCTCCTCGCCCGGGGATCTTCGAGGCGCTATCCTTTCTTAGAAGCGCTTTGTCTGGCGTCTCTGGCCCAGCGGCTTCATCTGCCTTCGCCCCCTTGCCGCGACCTGGCAAGCCACTGAGCAAGTCCACAGACGAGTGACTCCGCACAGGAAGCTGACTCTTCTGCTGCTGCAGCTTGAGCTGTCGTTCTTCTTTCAGCCGCCGCAGATCGTTCTCTCGATCCGCTTTCACGAGCGCAACGCTGAACTCGTACACAATGGCAAAGAACTCACAGGCACCAGCCATCGACGCAGCGCTCGGCGGTTCGTTGCTTGGAGTCGCCGGCTCGTTCGTATCTGTGTCTTTGTCGAATCGGTTCATCGTGTCCTTGATCAGTTGCATCGTACTGTCGAGATCCGCCTTCAGCGCCGCTGTCGTCGTGCTTGCTGTGTCCATGAACTCGTCCATGACTTTGACAAACAGGTCGCAGGTCTCCTTCTCTTCGATCGAGTTCTTGAGCTTCTGTGCACTCAGCTCGTTCCCGACGTTGTCCGTCACCTCCGTGATCTTGGACATATCGGCTTGGAGCTCTGGAATCGGGATGTTCTGCACATCGTAGAGCGACGCGAGCGAGTCGCTCAGACGCACGAGGTTGCCTCGCTTCAAGCGGATCATGCGTGCGACGAAGTGCAGCAGCGTCACGGCTTTGTCGACCGACTTGAGCTGCACGAGCTTGGTCAAGTCGCCGAGACGAAAGCCTTTCGCATCGCCGCGGTTCGTGCCTTTGTTCATCTTGTTCCCGACTTGGAGCACGACTGAGAGCGTTGTGCGGAACTCGGAGCTCTGTGAGATCTCCAAGCTTGCGGATCGGAGCTTCGACACCTTGGTCTGAAGGTCGCGCACGAGCGTAGGGGACTGTAGCTTCGCCTGGAGCGCCGACAGCCGCTGCTTCAACCGAGGAACTGAGATGAGTTCTTTCAGGATCCGCTCAGCTTCGTTCAGCGTGAGCACATCGCCTTGGAAGCCCGTGATCGCAGCAATCTCTTCTTCGGTCGGCATGATCTTCAAGAGTCCTTGCACACGCTCGATCGTGAGCACAGTGGCGTCGAGCTTCATGATCGCTTCGCGCAGCGCAGCGTTGCTCATGCGGAACTGCTTGATGATGATCGAGATGTTGTTTGCGCGCGAGCGGTCGATCAGAAAGACGACGCGCGGGGACCCGATCGGAGAGGCAGGGCCGCTCGCCGTGTGATCGACCGAGTTGGTTCGACCGCGCGTGCCAGGTCCGTTCGCAGCCTGCGGCGGCGGGAACTCGGTCTCGAGCACAGCGAGCTCGCTGTCACTCAAGACTAGCGGCGCTTCGTTGTTCTGTCCAGCACTCTCTTTCTCGATCTCCTCCCAGACCGTGCCTTTGATTGCGTCGCCACGAAGCTGCTGCCAGTAGAACGACCGCGTCATCTGCTTCACTGGCGGCTTGATCGAGATCGCAAGATGCGCTCGCCGGGCGGCAGTCGTCGCAGGCTTTGCGGCTGGCGTGTCAGTCGCTGCCGTTGCTGGAGTAAGAACCGCGTCCGGAGTGTCGAGGAGCTCGGGCTTAAGTCCCGCCATCTGCATCTTCGCCTTGACAGTGTCTGGTGGCGCTCCCATCGTGAGTAGCTTGAAGAACTTGGCGTACTCGGGATCGTCCTTCACAAGCACCTGCAGCTTGCTCTCCTGTGCTTGAGGCGGATTGAGAACCGCATCAGGTGTGTCGAGCAGCTCAGGCTTGAGTCCGGCGATCTGCATCTTGCCCTTCACCATCTCTGCTGGCGCACCCATAGTCAGGAGCTTGAAGAACTTGGCGTACTCGGGATCGTCTTTCACAAGAACAAGCGGCTTCTGCGGCACAGGTGCTGCTACAGCTGGTGCGAGCACAGCATCCGGCGTGTCAAGCAGCTCAGGCTTGAGTCCCGCCATCTGCATCTTCGCTTTCACGCCTGGAGCTGGGGCTCCCATCGAGAGCAGTTTGAAGAACTTGGCGTACTCAGGGTCGTCTTTCACAAGCACAGGAGGATTTGCGGCCGGTGCAGACTCTGTGGACTGCACTGGGTCGTCTTTGCTCGGGAGCTCGGCGCTTGGAGTGTCAAACAGATCGCTGTTCAGCCCGGCTTGACGCATCTTGGCTTTCACGGCTTCGGCGGGAGCACCCATTGCGTGGAGCTTGAAGAATTTGGTGTACTCTGGATCGTCTTTCACGAGCACCTTGCTCGCAGGTTGTGCAGGAGCTGGCGGGGCGACTGGTGCTGGACCGTCAAGTAGTGCCGGGTCCACACCCGCTTGTACCATCTTTGCTTTCACTGCAGCGAGTGGCGCACCCATGCTCAGCAGTTTCTTGAACTTGGACACATCTGGACCAGTAGATGGCAGACTCTCTGGCGTGGCTTCAGTCTTCGCTTCGATCGGAGCTGGCGGTGGAGCGACGAGAGCTGCTGGTGCAGGTTCGGCAAACCCTACCTTTTGATCCAGCAGCGCAGGATCCAGCCCTGCTTGCACCATCTTTGCCTTGACTGCAGCAAGCGGGGCACCCATGGACAGTAGTTTCCGAAACTTGGAGACGTCTGGACCCGACGACGTGGGAACTGGTGGCGGCGACTCGTCCGTCGTAGCGTCGGATACCGCTGCTAGTGCCGTACTAGCTAGACGCGGAGGTGTCGGAAGTGACAGCACTGATCGAGCGCCAAAGCCCTGCTCCTCGTCCAAGAGGTCTGGGTCCACTCCTGCTTGGCGCATCTTTGCGCGCACGGCTTCTTTCGGCGCTCCCATCGACAGCAACTTGCGGAACTTGGACACGTCTGTGCCTGTCGCTGGTGCAGGCGCAGCAGCAGCACTGTCGTCGCCTTGCTCACTTGATGTTGGCAACGACAGCGAGGACAGTGACTCGATTGCAGGAGCGACAGAAGTCAGCGACAGTGTTGGTAGCGCAGTCGAGACAAACGACGTCGTTGATGGCGATGTGTCGCTCGGAGCGCTCGGTAGTGGTGCAGACGCAAACGCCGAGAAGCTGTGCCGCTTGGCGTCTTTGCGGACACTCGCAGTCGCGATCGGCGTACACGCTGGCGTTGCACCTAGCCCAGGACCCTTTCGGAAGCTCTGGAAGAACGGCAGCGTGAGCTTTGGAAGCGGCGCTTTCTTTGTATCGTCGTCGTCGTCGATCTCAGCGAGTGGCGACCCGCACACAGTTGCAGTACTGGACGTCTCGCTCTCTTCGTTGATTGCAGCAGGCTTTGATGGCGACCCGCTGAAGAAGTTCTCAAAGCTCTGGTACAGTGACGTTGGCTTGGACGCGGACGCTTTGCCTGGCGACGCAGCTGCGTGCAATCCGGACTCGCCAAATCCAGACAGCAGACGCGTGCGCACGCGCTGGAGCGGATCAGCAGTCTCGGCGCTCACGTCCGCAGACGCAGCCATGGTTGAGCGTTCGCTCGACTGATTCCCGCTCGCAAAGAGCGATCGCTCGAGTTTGTCGACGACTTCAGTGCACTTCGACGTATCAGACGAGAGTGAGCGGACCAGCGCTTGGAGCACGCGAGCGATCTTCTCGCTCGTTGCGTCGTCGAGCTGCTTGGACTCGAGCTGACCCACGAGCGCTTGCAGCACAGTCGGTTGCTGCTGAGGTGGTAACAACTGCTCAACGAGCTTAGGATCAGACTGCGCAGACTCGAGCGTCGTAGCCAAGGCACTCTCGGCAGCACCGTCGCCTTGGTTGTTCGAGTCTTGTTCTGATTCTTGGTGGCTACTGTCAGGACCGGACGTGCCGATAGATGCAGACACCGGCTTCTCTTTGCTGACGTCAACGCTCTGAAGTGGAGGCGATGAACTGACAGCGTTCTCGTTGTTCGAGAGATCACTGGCGATCGTCTCGGGCTGCTCGCTCGCATCTTCATGCGCAACGATAGGCTCGAATGGTGGGACTGTATCGTCACTGCGCGCGAGCGGAGTGCCTGGTGTGATCGTGACAGTCACGTCGGCATCGCTACCATCGTCTCCTCTCTCCACGCTCGAGTCGTTTCGGTGGTTGTCCAGGAAACGGTCGATCTCTACCGCCAGCTCTTGGCTCGCTCGAGCTTCTGGTTCGTGTGTCTGACTTGCACGGAGTCGGCTCTTCTCAAGCGCAGCGAGCAGACCGTGGTGCGCCAAGTCGTCGCGGATCGCGACTCGATGAGCTGTGCCTTCGATGGATCCGAGCAGAGTGTTGAGGAACGACACCACTGCGAGCTCCAACGCTGGGTCGTCTGGACTCGATGTAAACGGCTCGCAGATGGCGCGGAAGCGGCGCTCCGTAGGTGCCGTCATGCTGATGATCGCGTTCAGCACGATCTCTTGTGCCTGTTTGCTCTGACGACACATGAGCGTGAGCAGCTTGAGCGTCCGAGCCTTGAGCGCGTGCGACGTCGCATGCTCGAGCATTGCGAGCAGCCCAGTGCAGCAGCCGTTTGCTTCGGCCATCTCAGCCACGGCATCGTCAAAGGCTGCGAGCGCAAAGAAGACACTCAAGACTTCGGCGTACACAGCTGGATTTGCTTTCTTCGCCGCGCCGTGGATGAGCGCGACAAGAGCGCTGACGCCATCAGCAGCCACGAACTTTTCGACCCACTCTCTGTAGCACAACACGCGCGCGCGTGGGTCTCAGTAGCGGCCCACGTGCTGCGTATTAGCCATGCAGCTGCAGCAAGACCGCACCGTGATCGAAGGACGACGTTGATCCGGATCGCACAAAAGAGCTCATGGACGCTCTCGTCGTGCTGCTGCATATTGAACACCTGCAAGACGCACTCGCGAGGCTCGAGCCAGTCTTTCGCGACGCTCTCGGACGGGAGTTTGCTCCTGCACGCACACGCAGTCAGCACAAAGTGAGCGAGTCTGTCGCTCATGATGTCTTGTCGACAATGATGCCTTGTCGACTACGCATGGTATAGAGGCTGAGACAGAAGCGAGTACTTACAGAAAGACATACATCCACTTGGTGTCGAGCGACTCAAGTGCCGACAGCTCAGCTGCCACGGATGCTGGGGTCGACTTTGCGAGAAGGAGCTCCGCGAACGCTGCGAGCACATCGCTCTCAGGTGGCGTCGGCGGGATCTGCTTGGATCATCGTAAGGTGAGTCTCGCCTCGCGAGCAAGCGCACAGGAGTAAGTAGCATTAGCCGTAGAAACGTGGTCGGTACCTGCGGACATCCAGCTAAGAAGCGGGTGATCTGAGCACTGCCGCTCGACTGTGCGTTCCCCATTGCGCAAGAGTGCTTTCACTGGGCTGTCTGCTGCTCGACCGTCGCGTTCAACAGCCGACCTGTGCCCACGCTCGCCTGCCGCGGCTCGTGTGCTGCTCCTCTTGCAGCAGATCCCTCTGCACGCCCACACACGTGCTCGCCTTGCTCGCCGTTGTCTGCTGATGCTGCTTGATGCGAAAAACGAGACTGAAACCACTGCCTCCTCGTACTCAAAAAGGCCGCCGCTGCTATCCGCTGCCAGTGATGCGCTTGCGAGCCAAGCGCTGCTTGAAGTGCCAGCCTCGAGTCCTCTCCGCTCGAACTCCTGCGCTAGACTCGCAACTCCGAGGCAAACCTCTGGTCGAAATCCGCTTCAGGAACTCCAAGCCGAAACTGTGATTTTCAAGTGTGCAAACGAAATGCGCGAACTTGCACGAATCGACGCGATCGATCGCCTTGCTCGCTTGCACGACGCTGCTGCTGCTGTGTGACGCTCGGAGGATGCACGCACTCGCGCAGCTCTTTTGTCTCGCGGGCGTGCTCTGGAGCTTGGTCTACGGAGACGTGCGTCTACCGTCGTCTTCGATCTCATGCGCAGTCGGAGCAGAGTACTACGACGAGACCAC
This sequence comes from Globisporangium parvum, assembly GCA_023333885.1. NCBI lineage: Eukaryota > Oomycota > Peronosporomycetes > Pythiales > Pythiaceae > Globisporangium > Globisporangium parvum. The sequence goes on from JAASFT010000196.1 coordinate 23,432, forward strand.
TCTGAGCTGCAAGCGCTGCGCCAACAGCGCAGACACATCATCACTTGTACGTGCTGCTCGCGTGCGTCTACTGCTGGAGTGTGCGAGCGCTGGGACCCTCACTCACTCAACTCGTCTTTGCTGCATGCCCCACTGTAGATCGCAGACACGTCGAATGCCAACGTCTTCGGACAGCCAGTCTCTTGCACATGCAAGTACGTGCATCCAGCACCATGAGTCTCGCCTCTCTGCGCATTCGCTGACAGTGTCCCTGGGCATACCATCGACGCTCGAATACGCGCAGAGGCGGCACGATCGCAGTCGCGCAAGACGACACTGTTTGCGCTTCGACGTGGCCAGCGCCATGCAATACTCAGGTCTGCAAGAGCTGTCCAGCGGGTCAAGTCCCGTCTCGAGACGCCTCACGATGCATGTCATGCGGCAACTCGACGCTCGGAAGCAGCGGCGGGAGCGAGTGTCGATGTAGTGATCCTGCCGCGATTCTCGTCGAGCGAAGTGAGGTTCGTAGCTCTGCCGTAGGTGTTTGAGGGCGACTGCGGGTGAGTGCTTGAGCTTCCAGCGGTCCAAACTCACAAGTTGGCATGTCATTGGGACAGACAGAGGGCTATCTCGCTGCGAAAGCGTGCGTGCGATGTGCGAACGGAACGCGACCGAACGCAGCCGGATCTGCGTGCGAGAGCTGTTTGGATGCTGCAATGTCGCTCGTACTTGTCGACGGCGCGTACACGTGCAAGTGCAATCGCAGCGCGTATCAGCAAGTCACGTCCGAGCGATTGAACCTGACCAAGTGCGTCAAGCTCAGTCACGTGGGCGTTCTGAGCGCTAAAGTGAGTCTGAGCGTCGCCTCAACCGTCTCGTTCGCAGACTTTGGCTCAAGCGAGAGCGTCACGACGCTGACATTCGCGAGCGCGCTCTATCAAGACACGTTCTTACTCGCGGCGAGCGAGTGCTACTTCTACCGGAGCGAGCAGCAGAACCGCTACTGCCAAGTGCTGGGGAACCTCTGTGTGCTCCAGCACTTTTCGCCGACAGCGCCAGCATGCGCGTTCCTCGATCTCGTCCAGCGCGGCGGTCGCACGACGACAGCGAACGGCATCACTGGCTGGTACAGCACACTACCGTTCCTCAGCTATGGCTCGAGCACGCGAAGCGTTCTGGAGAGCACTGCGATCGGCATGACGGTACGCACTTGCTGGTTGGTTTCCACTGGCGATGTGCTCAAGTTGGGGTCACGAGACTTGAACTCGCTGGTGGTCTTGCTCGTGCTGCTCTGTGCGTGCAAGGCAGATGTCGTTTGACGAGGTATCTGCGAGCTCATCGAGCGACCACCTCGAGTTCATGCTCGCAACGTACAACTTCAGCGGATCGCTGACGAGCGTCGCGCGCTTGACGAGTCAGCTGGCGTACTGTCAGCCAGAGATCTCGATCGGCACACCGCTCTGGGCACGCTTTGGCGCGAGCTCGACGCAGCGCTACACGTGCGACCTCGGAACCCTCGATGCCTCCAAGCTCGAGTTCTACGAGCTGTACCTCGTCGACCGCTCGAAAAGCGAGAGCGACGATGGGCGGTACGTCCCGGTGCCAGTGCAGAACCTGAACTACCGCGACGCAAAGGGCTTCTCGATCAACGCCAATAGCGAACCGAACGACATCAGCGACGACTTTCTCTCGCATCGCTTCTTCCTGTACGACTTCCAATCAAGTGTTGCAGTGAGCGAGAGCCGATCGCGCGTGTACCGCTACGCCGAGTCGATCACACTCACGATCAAGACGCAGAAGGCGAGCGTTAAGCGCATCTACCCGCCGCTGCTCTCGATCACGTACGTCGACACGCAGTCGCTGCGCAACGCGACTGTGCAGTTCCACGTCACGTACGCGTCCGACACGACCAAGTTCTGGACCACGGCGATGGCGCTGTTCATTGTTGCAAGTGGACTCGCAGCGTGCCGCATCGTGCTCCAGACGTACACGTGGCAGCGCCGGAGCACGCGCAACGAAGAGTTGGGCGCAGCGATGTGGCACTCGATGACGCACCTCGTGACCTGCAGTGCATCCAACTTTGCGCGCGCGAGCTTCAGCGTGCTCTTCGTCATGACGACGTACTTCTTGCTCTTCTTCAAGCTCCAGTCGACTGTGTTTCTCTTGTTGCCTGAACTACACTACTCCCAGTCGCTCGCGAAGAAGATGGACGAGTACTATCCGTTCCGCGTCCTGCTGCCACTTGCACTGGCGCTCCAGCTTGCGGCTGTGTTCCATGCGGTGTACACGCAGACGCAAGCTCAGGTCTTCTTGATCGACTGGGAGAAGCCGCGGGCCAAGGTGCTGGATGCCGACTCGGCCAAGCCGCAGAACGCACCGATCAGCATCTGGCGCACGATCCTCGTTGCGAACGAGTGGCAAGCGCTCCAAGTCGCGCGTCGGACGTCGTTCGAGCTCACGCTCGTGCTCGCGCTCTTCTTGCTCTACGACTGTGACTTGCGGTCTGCAGCGATCCCGATCCCTCGCGCGCAGATGGCGCACATGAGCGACCAGCGCGTGCTCACAGACGCTCAGCTCGCGCTGAGTCCGTACTTGCGCTTTGCAAACGTCTCGTGCCTCTGGCTCTTGCTCTGCATCGCTCAGCGACTCTGGAAGTGGCTCATCTACAACCGCTACATCGACGAGCCGCGCGAGTCGCTCTTCATCGACGTCTGCACAGTCGCGAAAGTGAGCTGTCTCGTGCTCGACGAGCCGTACCACGGCTTCTACCTGCACTGTCGCTCACCGTATCCGTTCGCGGACGGCAACATGAGCGAGATCGTCGAGCAGCTCAAGCAAGAGGAAGCGGGACTCACGGTCGGACGTGGGCTCGATAGCGGCATGCCCGACTGCCAAGTCTTTGAGCTCTTTGTCACGCGCAAGTGGAAGCGCAAGTTCCAAACTTGTGCCGCTGCGATCCACGGCAGCGGCGGCGCAGCAGGTGGTCTGTCAAAGCCACAAAGCGGACCAGAGCTCTTGCGTCGCCATCGACCATTTGCACAGCACACGCCTTTGCGCAAGAGCGCAGGGACAGCAGTCGTGACGCAGACCATGGTCAAGCACGCAGCAGTGCTGAGCGACTTTGTCAAGGCGTTCATCGAGAACCAGGACGAGCAGTACCGCTGGCGCATCTACCGCGCACAGACGTGCCTCGGGAGCTTCTTTGGGATCCCGCCGGAGATCACGTCGAGCAAGCAGTCGCTCTTTCTCCCAGGTGCGTTGGAGCGAAGAGAAGCGAGGCGGATGCGAGGGACAGAAGAGCCGTCAATGAGTGTCGCGTGTCGCGAGTGTCCGTGACTGACGCACACTCGCTCGCTTCATCTGCAGACACGACCGCCAAGTTCACGCGCGTGCTCTTCCTCGGCATCGAGAACGACCTCATGCTGCTCAACATCTTGGTACGTGCGTACGCACAGACGAGCGAGCTTCCGAAGACCTATGCGTGTATCGCACGACCCACTCGCCTCCCGAGACTGACTCCCCCAGCAGTGCTTCTGTGCGTTCGACCTGTGGACAGAGAACCACGCAGTCGCCGCGTTCGCAACGTACGTGCTCGAGTGCGGACTCGTGCACCTTCGGCGCCACTTTGGGAACAAGCGACTCGCACGCAGCACGCTCATCGACCCGCGCTTCTTCATCTAGGGATCGCAACAAAACTCTGCCTCTCGAGTCTCTCGAGTCTCTCTGTCGACGCCGTCGCTTGCGCTTGTCGCCGTGTACACACTCCCACGCACGCCATGCTCGCCCAAAACCGTCTTCCATCGCTCCGTCAACAGCCTTCGACCGCGACTCACGCCTTGAACTGCATGCTCCTCGCCCAGTCCAGCTCGCTGCTGTCTTCAGAGATCACAGTCGCCCATCGCAACGCTGTGAACGACAGCGGCGGCATGAGCGCGTCGCTACTGGTGGTGGTGGTCCTAGTGTCGTGCTCAGTCGCCGCCTCGTCGTCCTCTGGTGCTGCTTGCGATGCAGCGGCGGTGAGCTCGCGCTCGCACGTCTTGGCGTGCTTGCGCATCTCGAGCGCACTTTCGAGGTCCGTTGTGCCGTCGTCGCTACCGTCTGCGTTGTCGCACAGGTCCGGCACGCAGACGTTGATGATGTAGGAGCAGAGCGAGGGCTCGTCGACACTGTCGATCGCGATCGACGCAGGCTTGGACTTGCAGCACGTGTACACGACCTTTGTGTTGCGCTGCTCGCCGTTCTCGTCGCAGTGCTGACCGCCGGCAAAGTACTGCACGACGTCTGAGCCCATGTCCGGCATGTCTGTCGTGTGCTTGGGTGACACAAAGACGCCCATGCTCCAGTCGCTCGGTCGCGTCCCATCGGGCTCTTCGTGGAACTGCCGCACCTCTTTCTGGTAGCACACTTGGTACGACCACCAACCGGACGTCGCGAGCACACAGGCGTTGCGCGTGAACGCACGAGCGACGATCTCGGCGCGGCGCTCCTTCTCGCTCGCGGTCTCGTTCTCGTCGTCGTCGTCAGAGTCAGTCGCGCGCTCGTGCGCCTTGGCTGCAGCTGTGATCGACTCGACCGTCTTGGCGCTGATACACTGCTGGAGGGCGTCGTGGTGGAACTTCCAGCTGTAGACACGCACGCGGAGGGCATTGACAACAGTGTAAGCGACAGCACAGTCGCTTGGTACGCAAAGGCAGTGGTGCCACGTGTCCAAGGCAGTCAGTGCAGGACGCACGCACCCGAGGTGGCGCTTGCACGAGCTGCAGCGCACGTCGCGCCAGTTGTACTGATCAAAGAACGACGCCTTCTTTGTGTACAGCTCGGACTCGACTGCGAGCGTCGTCTTGAAGCCAGCGAGCTCCATCTCAATCTGCGGCAGCACACGGCATCGTCACAGCCACCAGAGGCGTCAAGAGCTGCGATGCGTGCGAAGGCGTGCGCAAGACACTAATCGGTGACTGCGCATCGACGCACGCGACTCGGGTTCACAAACGTGTGCAGCTCGCCGTTGTCGCCGAGAATGCTCTCGCGCTTCGACGCGACGGCCTTGGACGTGTCGTGCAGTCCGATGTAGTCGCTGTGCACATCCCACAGCGTCAGGCTCTCGCACACGTCCACACCCAGACACATCAGCAGAGCTAACGCACCTCTTGAGCGCAACGGTAGCGCCGCAGAAGCGACAGCGCACAGCAGTCTCGCTCTCGTCGTCGTCGTCCTCGTGATGGTCATGCTCCTCGTGCGCGTCGACAAGAGTGTCGGCGTTTTGCTGCTGCAGCGCTGCGTGCGGCGACGGCGCAGCGCGCTCGACGACTGCGAGCTTCTTCTTGCCTACGTCGCTCTTGAGTGCATCTGCGCTCGAGCCGAGCCAGAGCAGCGCTGCTGTCGCGAGCAGCGCCATTGCAGGCGTCTTGCTGCGGCGCACCATCGTCCTCGATGCGATTGCTGCGATGACGTGGAAAATGACTAAATAATGGATATTTTCTCAAAATTCTTGATATAGTTGCGATTTTTTAGATCCACACTGACACATCGCAACAAGCAAATCAAGCACCTCAAGCGATCATGGGTCGACGTGGTGGCGGCAGTGGCGCGAATGCGCGTGGCGCGAACGCGCGCGACCTCAAGATGTACCTCGCACACGGCATGTGGCGCGAGCACTCGTACGCACTCGTGGCGATCGGCGTGATCGTCGTCGCGTTCTTCGGCGGCGCACTGCTGCAGTTCTCGACGTCGAAAGAGCATGTCTACCGCGTTGAAGTGACCGACCCAGCGCTCCTTGCGCGCGTGTTCCGCTCCGGCGAGCCGTGGGTCGTGTTGTGCGCAAAGCCAGACGACGTCGTGCCCGATGTGTTTAGCAAAGTGGCGCCGCGGCTGGTCGACAAGAGCTTTGTCGGCGTGCTCGATTGCACGCAGCCACTGCCTCAGTCCGGCAAGAGCACGCTCGCGCGCTACAACATCCACGCGAGCGTGTCGCCGACTGTCTTTACGGTCGCAAACGGCGACAAGCCGCAGCAGATCTTCCTCGACCACCTCCAGTCGTCGAAGGCGCTTGCGCGGCGCGTCGTGGCGCAGACGAAGAAGAGCGCAAAGGAGCTCCTCACGACAGCCCACCTCGAGCAGCGCTGTCTGCACAAGTCGACGTGCGTGCTCTTGCTCCGCGGCGCCAAGTACTCGGCGTACGAACGCCAGTGGCTCGACAAGCTCCTGCTCGCGCACCGCAGTGTCGCGTTTGCGTGGGTCGACGCGACGCGCTTGCGGCTCTCGATCGAGTCGATGCTGCCGCCGTTCGTCGCGGGCGAGCACCGCCTCGTGCTCTTTCGCCGCAACCGCGCGGCGACGAGCAGTGGCGTGACTGCGAAAGCGTATCGCAATGTCTTTGACGCTCTCCCGGTCGGTCTCTTCCTCGACGAGCACGTGCAAGCAGCCAGCAGCAGTAGCGGTAGCAGCTTCAAAGCGCTGAGCAAGACGCCGACACTCGCGCGTCGCAAAGCGTCGGAGAAGGCCGCGCCAGCAACGAGGCATCAGCGCCGGGGTCGCCACGCAGCGAGTAGTCAAACGCACGAGGAGACGAAGGAGCAGGAGACGCGCAGCAAGACCGCGACTGCGAGCGAACCGGATGACGATGACGCGTACTACTTTCCACAGCACGCGGCGCCAGACGACGCGCCTACTGACGACGAGACACACGCCGCAGACGACGTCGAGGTCGTGGATCTGGACGACAACGACGACGAGGAGGCGTAGAGCAAACGGACAAGCG
>JAASFT010000197.1:0-29472 GCA_023333885.1 Globisporangium parvum
ATGTGGACATGCACAACATCGCGATAGACAGCGTGCAATGCAGTCAATCGGTAGATGCACGCACTTGAGAGCGCCTTAGTGCATCCTGCCATCGCTCGGGACCATGCGCTGCGAGGCAAGTCACATGGATTGAGCATACTGAGCAAGTCCAATAACTATATGCGTTCATTGATCGCGAGTGAGTGTGTGGATGGCGGTGGTGGTGGTGGTGGTGGTGATGGTGCTAGTGTACTTCTCGCGGCTCTCACGATGCGTCTGTGTGTGTGGAGCGAACGAGTGGAGAGGGTGTCTATGGAGGTGCCGATGCGCTCGTGTCGAGCGCGCTTCAGCGGATCCTCATCGTCGTGTGGCGACTGCCTGCTCACTCACTCACTCACGCGCGCACTGCGGTGCTTGTCGAGTGAGTGAGCGGACAGCTGCGTAAATAGAAAGACGCAGTGGCGACGACTGCGCTCACGCCATGGTGACAGAGAGCGAGCCGCGGCGCGAGTTGCTGCGCTGCTCGTACGTGTTGAAGGACGAGACGCGGCTCAGGCGCCAGTGCGGTCGCTCGACGCCAGTCTCCTGCGCATCGTCGTCCTCGTCGTCGTCGCGCTCGGCAGCGAACGCGTCGAGCCACCGCACGACGTCGAGGTGGCCGTTGAACAGCGCGAAGCTGACTGCGACGGACGAGCAGCCCTCTCGCCGGTTCGCCCCGAGCCACTGCAGTACCTTGAGGTGGCCGCCTGCTGCCGCGCTGTCCATTGCAGCAGTCGTGCAGCCTTCAGACCGGTTCGCGTGGAGCCACTGCACGATCTCGAGGTGACCGCACGCTGCTGCGCTGTCCATGGCATGTGTCGTGCAGCCCTCTAATCGGTTCGCGTGGAGCCACTGGAGCACGTGCAAGTGGCCGCTGAACGCCGCCGAGTCCATCACGCGCGTGGACACCTTCGTGTCCGGGCGGTAGGCGCTCAGCCACTGCAGTACGCGCAAGTCGCCCTTGTCGGCTGCCGTGCGCATGGCCCAGTCGAGCTGCCGCTCCGGCACTGGTGCGTCGCGAGACCCGAGGCGCTCGAGCAAGCGCACATACCCGCTGCACGCCGCGCGCGCGACTGTCCACTTGCTCGACGGGTCCAAGTACGCGTCGACGAGCAGCGCGATGTGGAGGCACCCGGCCACGCCGTCGCGCTCGCGCAGCACCACTTCGACGCTTGTCATCACGTGTGTCGGCTGCATCTTGCTGTGTGTGTGTGTGTGTCTTGCTGCAGTGTTTTGCTGCAGTGTGGTGGTGGTTGTTGGTATGGCTCAAAGAGCTTGCTGCTCTTGCTGTTGGATCTGCTGCTGCTGCTGCTGCTGCTGCTGCTCTCTCTCTGTGATTCGCGTGTGCGTCAGCGAGTGAGTCGGGAAATGAGCGTCGCTTCGTGCAGCGCTTGGCCCCACGTGTCGCCATGCCATGCCGTGCCACGAGTCGCTCGCTCGCTCGCGCGCTTGCTCGGTGGCATTCTAGCTGCTCTGGATGATGGCAGCATCTGCGTCGTCGTCTTCTGGCTGCTGTCTGTCTGTCTGTCTGTCGTGCGTCACTCGCCCGCGTCCTTTGACAGCGCGGGAGGAAGAGAAAGGACGATGACTCTTGTGGATCTGCGGCATTTGCGCGAAAAGACAACCAGCAACGAGAAGAGAAGAGAGAAGATAGGATCTCCATCTGCGCGCCACCCACCCGTCACTTGTTTGTGTGTGTGTGTGAAAGTGCAGAGTGTACGTGCGTACGCATGGACTGCTTGGTGCTCTGGTGCTCTGGTGCTCGTTCTGCTGCTGCAGACTGGCGTGCTACAGATGCAGCGGAAGGAATCCATGCCGCGTTCTCTCTTTTCTCGATCGATTTCATTCTCCAATATGGATGTGCTTTTGTCTCTCTGCTGTCGCGCCGATTGGTCGGTCGGTGGTGTGTATGTGTGGTACCTACTTGCTGAAGGTGCCTCTCTCGACCGCACGACGGCGCGCCGACTCGGTCGACTCGGAGTCGGCACAGGATCAGCCGCCACCGCCGCCGCACTCCAGAGCAGCAGCAAGCAGCACACCTTCAAAAAAAGGCATGGACGCAGCAAGCAGCGGCTACTGTGATGTGGTGTATGGCGGGGTATAAGTCGTCGCAGTGGTGTCATCGAAGAGAAGAGAAGCTGCTGCTGCTACTGCAAAAGTAGAACGCGCGGTGCTCTCTCGGCAAGAGCTCGAGGAACTCGACTTTTGCTGGAGCTCAAGGTTGCCGCCATGGCTCGCGGTGTGCGCGTGCCAGATCTGTCCTTTGGCGAGGAGACGACGTACGTTTGCTCGACGACGACGTCAGCATCTCCCGCATCTCAGACTTCAACAGCGAGCGAGTAAGCCTTTTCAGCAGAAAACAACGACAACACTGACGACGACAGAACGAACGATCGACAGAACGATCGATCGATCAACTGGATCAACTCAATTGCAAGAGGCGGCGCCTGAGAACCTGAGAACCTGAGAACAGCGCCGCTGTGTGTCCTGCGCAATAGCGAACGCGGTAGTGACAGAAGCGAGGTGGTGTTTGTGTCCTGTTGTTTTTGCTCGCACTCCGTTTTTGTGTCGCAGATCAGTGCGTGGCGAATGTCCCACCGCAAGCACCAGCGTGGGTTTATGGGTTATTGAATCCGACAGCCAGAACACCCACAGCACCGACCAATTCAAGTGGCTTACCTGAAAATCCACATTGACGATGATGATGATGTTTGTGTTTCGCAGATAGGTTTCATCAAACTTGCATCGTTGAGGGTGGTGGTGTGACGCACACCACTCAGCTGCTGCTGCGTTTGAAACATCCAGTCGCACACACACATACGCACCTGTCGCAAACAGCACAAAAGCACATATTGAGACACGCTGAAGTAAGCAGATCGACAAACAAACAATCAATCGCACACATGAGAGATCTCTCTCACATCATTCTCTCTGGCTCATGTCTGCTGTACGTGACCTCACTCACTTGATGATCGCGATGTGAGCACACACTCGTCTACGCTACGCTACACAGAGAGAGCGATATCTGTCCGCGCAGCAAAGCTCTTGCTTGAGGCAGTCGCAAATCAAATCGTCTCAACACCTTCATCGCTCGAAACTCAAACGATCTTCTCTTCTCTGTTGTTTGTCTCGAAACAAAAAGACCAACACTCGTATTTGAAGCGCAGAGCGACACCCCGTCGGCTGCATGTCTGTTTAGCGCGCGCTGCATACAACTGCGCACTCGCATTCGGCGCACACGGACCGATGGCATGGACCCAAAGATGCCGCCTGCGACAGCGCTCACTTCAACGTGCTCGCCGTCTTTGCTGCTGCTGCGCATTTGCTCGCGACGACGAGCGAGCCATTTCCAAGCCTGCACGCGCGCACGCACACACGCAACGAGGCTCACACAGACACAGGCATACCATCAACACATCCTACCGAACGCACTGCCACCACCACCACTAGCAACACTTGCCGTCGCGTCGTCCGCATCTGCTCTTCACCATGCCGCAAAGCCGCGAACTCGCAAACAAGAAGAACGACCACAAGGACCGCCAGTCCCGCGGCCGCGCCGGGTCGACACCGACCGACATGAAGAAAGGTGCGCATGCGGGCATGCTACGTGTGCTTGCAAAACATGAGTGTGGAATGCGTGGGATGCAGTGTTTGCCCGTGATGCACAATGGAAAGAGCTGCGAGCCGCCACTTTGCATGCACGCGCGTCATTGCTACAACCAGGTGGACCGTGTCCCGGAAGAACTCACAGTCGCTCACACGTGCTGCTGCCTCTGGTGCTATTGCCTGTGCAATGCCGGCTCTGGTCTGTGGTCTGTGCTATGTGTGGTGCAGGAGGCGCTGGCGCGCACAACTGGGGGATCACCACTGAGTCCGAGTCGACGCTCACGGCGCTCGACCGCCAGGACCCAAACTACGACAGCGAGGGCGAAGGCGAGAGCGAAGCTGTGAAAGAGTAGCCGACCAAGTGCGCAATGCTTGATCGAGGCATCCAGCAGCGGCAACCAAAGCCAGTCCGCCAGTCCGTCAACAACAACGAACAACACCAACAGACAACAACACCCAGCAGCACGAGTGAGCGATCCAGTGCGAGATAGGATCGCGAGCGCGAACGTGCCGAGCAGTGAAACAAACAAGTGCGTGAAGTGAGTGACCAACCAAGCGAATGTGGACCGAGCGACCATGTTGGCGAGATCGCTCGTCCACTGGACGAACGACGAGCGCACCAGTGTCGACGAACAGCGAGCAAAGCCAAGCAAACCGAACAACAAACGTACAATACACACGCATGGGATGGACGTCGATGGCATGCGCGCTTGCAAGTGTCGGATCGGGATGGAGATCGTCGAGCTGCCGATATCGTACGAGTGAACGGCGTCTTCAGTTGCTTGGTTGCCTCGCAGCGCATGGTCCCGAGCGATGGCAGGATGCACTAAGGCGCTCTCAAGTGCGTGCATCTACCGATTGACTGCATTGCACGCTGTCTATCGCGATGTTGTGCATGTCCACATATGTGGACAGTAGCAACAAGCACACTTGCACTTGGGCTTATGCGCATGGCGCTCACTCTTCTTCTCTCTGTGGTGACGTTGTCTTTCGCTTCCGCTTCCGCTTGTTGATCGATCGGTCGGTTGGTCGGTCTTCTCGCTCGAGCTCGAGCGATGTCAATTTTTGAGCAGCACCTTGCACCTTGTACGAGAACACGAGAACACGAGAGCGAGAACACGAGAACGCGAGATGGCTCGACCGTGCGTGGTGCAAGCGTGAAGTGTCAAGCGACTCTCGATCGTCTGTGGAGCCTCTTGCGCGCATGACGCCAGCCGACTCGAGCCGTGACGTCTGCTGCCGCTTGCGCTTGCTCTCACGCTTTTGCTGCTGGCGCAGAAAGGTGTGAAGAGTCGTCTGTCATGCTACTGCGCGAGTCACAAGCATGCTTGCTTGCATCAGTACGCCATCTCGACAGCCTCTCGCACAAGACGCACAAGATGCACAAGATGCACAACACGCACAAGCTGCGACTTGCCTTGCATCGGGTGGGCACTGGACTGGTCAGCAGACTCGAGACGCAAGCCAAAGACGACGAAATCACGAAGCGGAATCATGAAGCTGTGAGCTAACTTTGTTCACAAAGTGAAACGGACGCCTAGCAACAGGCAGTTGCAGTAGCGCTCGTCCCGGTATAGTAGTGGACATAGCAATAGGAAACCTTGCGTTGGAGTCGAATGTCTTACGTTTTGTAGTTGTTTAGGAGTCGTTTGTCTAATGTCAGCCATTTTGTACCGCAAAATGTACCGCACGAAACGACACTAGTCGCAGCTTCTGTGCTTGCAAGTAGCGCTCGTTCATTCCTGCATTCGCACGACCCAACGCGTTGCAGCCAAGACCAAGACCAAGACCAAGCGCACGCGAGCGAGCACAGTAGCACAGGAGCAACGGTAGCAACGGCAGCAGCTCGGACAGTGACAGCAACAGCACGCAGACAGACATGACGAGCGCCTCGACAACAACGACGCCGATCGTCATCGTGCCGACGCCAACAACAAAGCCAGCGACAACTGCTCCAGCACAAGTCTCAATCTTGGCCAAGCCACCAAGTCGACTGCTCACGAGCGTCGACGTCGTGGTGCGCGAGATGGCGCACGGCGCACTTGCGAGCGGACTCGTGCCTGAGCGCATCAGTGCCTTCCTGGACCACTCGGCTGAGTGGGACGTCATACGTGCTGCGTGTGCAGGTCACCGATACCTACTCGAGCGTCTCGGTGCTACCAACGAACCACTCGGCCAGCGGCAGCTCGACTGGGCCATGCGCACTGCGGCAGACAAGGGCGACTTGCACATTGTCCAGTGGCTGAGCGCCTACCGCCCGCGCCTCTCTGTCTCCACGCACGTCATGGACTCGGCAGCGTTTGCAGGACACCTGCACGTGGTCCAGTGGCTCCACGTGAATCGCCACGAAGGCTGCACGACACACGCCATGGACAGCGCAGCAGCGAGCGGTCACCTCGAGACTGTGCAATGGCTGCACGTGAACCGCAGCGAGGGCTGCACGATTGCTGCGATGGACAGCGCGGCAGCAGGCGGACACCTCCACGTGCTCAAGTGGCTCCACGCAAACCGGTCTGAAGGCTGCTCGTCTGTCGCGCCGTCGTTCGCCAAGCTCAACGGCCACAATCACGTCGTCCAGTGGCTCTACGAGTACCGCACTGCAGACTGCTGCTACGACTGGTGGCAAGAGCTCAACGAGGCATTAACGCCAGCGACGACGACGCCACCGAGCGCACCACGCACACACGCGCAAAGCCGTCGTGTGCTGAGTGCGCTGAGCCCAGGCATTGCGTCCACAGCTCTTCGCACTCTATCAGCTCAAGCACCACGAACTCGTATTTAGTCGCACTTTCTTTGCTCAGCACACAGCAGCAACAAACAGACACACACTCTTCATTCACGTCAGCGTCATTGTTCCCGTTGACGAATGGCTGCACCACGGACAGACAACACAAGCGGCAGCAGACGTCACGGCTCGAGTCGGCTGGCGTCATGCGCACGACGATACGGAGCCACAAGCTCCACGCTCTACAGTCACGTGTTTCACGCAAGTCGTGAGGAAGAGCAGACACGACGTACGTGTGTGCTGACGCAGCTGCACTCGCAATCCTGGCGCACGAGTACCATAGAAGGCGTGAACTCGACAGCGTGGCTGAAGAGCAGTAGACTGGACAGCGCTTGAGAGTCTGATGCGCTCCTGCAGGAGGAGCGAGCGCGAGTGCAAGCGAATGCATCTCATTCTGCTTATACGGACGGGACGACAGCTCCACTAGCTACTCGCCATGCAATGAGCGCCATCACATCGTCTGTTCGACTGAACGAACGGACGGATGTGCCACTCTACTGGTACTGGTCAAGCAATCCGCTTTGGCTGCGTTCCAATACACGCGTAGCTGGTTCTCGCCTGCTCTTGCTACAGGTTCGCAGGTACTGCCAGTGCGCGCTGGAGCAGCGGTACGACCTGCTTTCGCGACGCCGCGACGTTGCGCTGCGCAAACGCCTGGAGCTGCGCGTGCGTGTGCGTCGGCGGCAATGCGAGTGGCTCGAGTTGGAGCGAGCCGTCCTCGAGCAGAAACGCGATGCAGCGCTGGACGATCGAGGCGTCAGTGTCGCGCGCAAAGAAGAGCATCTCGCGGCTGCGCGATCCGTCCGATGGATCAACGACCATCGCCATGACGAGTAGAAATGCGAGTCCGTTCGATGCCGCAAACGCCTCGAGCTGCGCCACGAGCGCATCGGCTGTTGGCGCTTTCGAGGCGAAGCGCGCGACGTCAATGAGGACGGCGCTGACGCCCACGAGGCTTCCGCTGTCGGTCGTACACTCTTTGAAGTCGCACTGGAGGCAGTTGAGCAGCGAGAACGCGGCCCAGTGCCCCGGATCGAACTTCTCAGCCTGGAGCCATGCAAAGAGAGCGTCCGCTGACGCATACGCCGCGCTGTCGAGCGCAGACGCCGCTGCGACGTCGCGCGGCGTCACTTTCTTTGCGCTCGGGTTGAAGTTCACGCTGTCGAGCGCCATGACTGCGAGCAGCAGGGTTGCGTGCAGCGCATGGTGCGCACTGCGTGTCGGCTGCGCGAGCAGCTTCTCGGCCACGAGTGTGCATGTGGACGCCACGAGCGCCTGGCCGTCTGCGAACGCGATCTCGCGCACCGACGCGCTCAAGTGCGCGCGCGCATCCATGTGGTGATCCACGATCTCGACCACGTCGCCGACCCCGCGCGTCTGCGCTGATGGCGCGACCATGCGCTTCGTGTTCAGCGCGTTGTGGTCGAGTAGCGAGAGCTGCAGCGTCACACATCGCTCAAACGCTGCGTGCTGCCACGGGAACTCGTCCACGAACATGAGCGCCTCCAGGTCGATGCGCAGCTCCGCGAAGAGCGCCGAGACGTCGCAGCGCAGCACGAACTCGTCGCGCGGGATCGGCAGCACGGGGATGTACAGTGTGTCCGACGCTGCCGCGATCTTGTGCTCGTGCTTGAAGTGCGCGTACACGAGCGAGCTGACGATCGAGTCGGCGTCAGCTGCTTCGTTGCCGATCATGACGTGCACGACAGAGCGCTCCGTCGTCGTCGTCGCGGTGCTGCGCTCGACGATCGCGCGCAGCTCGTTCTTGGTCTCCCGCAGAAAGCTGTTGAGCGCGTGGACGCTCTGAGCACGCGCCTCGTGCGAGCCATCGCGCCACTCGATCGCAGGGGACGCACTTGAGTTCATTATCGCAGTCGAGACGCCGCGGCGGCGGAGCGGAAGGAAGCAGCAACGTCGACGAGAGCTCGAGGTGGCGGTGGCGATGACCTGCTGCGCAAGTCGCATCGCTGAGTTGTGCTACGAAGTGAATTCCGATTTGTGTCTGTGCTAGTTTCGTAAATCGATTGTCGCGCGCTCGAATGCGCGAGTCAGCGAAAAGAGTGCGAAGGCGAGCGAGGCGAAGGCGACGACTGCTGCTGCGTGTGCTGCTCACTCTCGCACTCGCGCTCGCGCTCGACATCGCGCCGCCGCCATGAGCACGTCGCCAGGAGCCCGCGCAGCGATCGCAGCAGTCGCAGCAGCGGAAAGGATGGCGCAGCAGTCGACCCCGCCGCCGTCTCCGTCGCGCTTCTCACTCCTCGCAATGAGCGACAACGAGGACGATGCTGTTGGTCGTGCGATCGAGAGCGACGCGCGCTCGGACGACTCGGACTACGTCCCAGGCCAGTCACGTGACAAGCCGACGCGCGCACCAACGCCTCGAAAACGGCTGCGCCAGAGCAGCGTCAGCATCAGTAGCAATAGCAAGAAGAAGAAGGCGCAGAAGCAGCCGCGAAAGCAGCGCAGTGCACGAGACGACGGCGATAGCGATGGCGACGATAGGCTCGACGCAAGCGACAGTGACGGCAGTAGTGACGACACATCTTCCGCTGTGCGCACACTGAACCAGCACTCGTCCGAGTCGCCGACGCGTGGTGGCAAGTTCACCGGCGCGAAGAAGCACAAGCGCGACACGAAGAGCTGGGTGGACGACGGCTGCGCCGCGACGTTCGCTGCGCGCATCGAGGCGTTCAAGCGCGGCGTCGCACAGAGCGAACGCGACGGCACTGCGAGCTTCTACAACAACCCGCGCGTGGTCGTCCAGCCGCAGTCGCGAGAGGACGGTGCAGAAGATGACGAGAAGGAGGAGGAGCTCGACGACGGCGCGTTCCACGACGAAGCCGTCGCGCTGGATGGCGCGGCTGACGTGACGCCAGACGCCGCACCACAGTGGTACACGCCGAGCGACGTGACCGAGACCGCGTCGGGCTTAACTGTGCCGACGTACATGTACGCGCACCTCTATCCGCACCAGACCGAGTGCCTCGAGTGGCTCCACCACCTCCACGAGCGCAACACGGGCGGCATCCTCGGCGACGAGATGGGGCTCGGCAAGACCGTCCAGATCGCCGCGTTCCTTGGCGCGATGCATCACGCGCGCCGCGTGCGCACGGTCCTGCTGCTCTGTCCGGCGTCGGTGCTGCTGCAGTGGGTGCGCGAGTTCCACAAGTGGTACCCGCTGCTCCGCGTCGTGCTGCTTCACGGCTCCGGCTCGGGCGTGACGCTCGCTGGTCGGACGTACAGCCAGCTCATTCAGGAAGTCCTCGACGACCGAGAGGAGGACAGCGAGGACGGCGGTACAGGTGGCGGCGGCATCATCATCTCGACGTACGAGAACGTGCGGCAATACCAGGAGCTGTTCCTGGACGTGGACTGGGACTACGTCGTGCTGGATGAAGGCCATCGGATCCGGAACCCCGACGCCGAGATCACGCTCGTGTGCAAGCAGTTCAAGACTGTGCACCGCATCGTGCTCACCGGCACGCCGATCCAGAACCGTCTGCGCGAGCTCTGGTCGCTCTTCGACTTTGTCTACCCCGGCAAGCTCGGGACGCTCCCGACGTTCGACGACGAGTTCGTGCTGCCGATCCGCACCGGTGGGTACGCGAACGCGTCCAAGATGCAGGTCGTGATGGCGTACAAGTGCGCCGTCGTGCTCAAGGACGTCATCACGCCGTACTTGCTGCGCCGGACGAAGAAGGAAGTCCAGCACGTGACACACATGCCAGAGAAGATGGAGCAGATCCTGTTCTGCACGCTGACGCCGCGCCAGCGCAGTGCGTACGCGACGTTTCTGCAGTCGCCCGAGGTCGCAGCGGTGCTGAGGCGCGACATGCGGCCGTTCCGCGCGATCGCGATCCTCCGGCACATCTGCAACCATCCAGACCTACTCGAGACTGTCGGTGCCCGAAGTCTATCCGCCGGCGCACTGGCAGCAATGGACGCGACTACAGCAGACGGTGACAACGACGACAGCGCGTACGGCGCGCCAGAGCGCAGTGGGAAGATGCGCGTGCTCGGCAAGATCCTCGCGCTCTGGAAGACTCAGCAGCACCGTGTGCTGCTCTTCACGCAGACGCGCAAGATGCTCGACATCCTCGAGCGCATGATGGCGCGTCTGGGCTACTGCTACTGCCGCTTGGACGGCACGACGAGCGTGAAGGAGCGGCAGACGCTCCTCGACGCGTTCAACGCGGACGGCAGCGAGATCTTCATCTTCCTCCTCACGACGCGCGCCGGCGGCATTGGCGTGAACCTCACGGGCGCCGACCGCGTCGTGATCTTTGATCCGGACTGGAACCCGTCGACGGATCTGCAGGCGCGCGAGCGGTCGTGGCGCCTCGGACAGACGAAGCCCGTGACGATCTACCGCCTCATCACGAGCGGCACGATCGAAGAGAAGATCTACCACCGGCAGATCTTCAAGCAGTACCTCACGTCCAAGGTCCTGCACGACGCCAAGCGCAAGCGCTGCTTCAATAAGCACACGCTGCGCGACCTCTTTGTGCTCGGGACTGACAACGATGAGACGGAGACGACCGACCTCTTCTTGGACGGCAACGTCGCGAATCCGGCGCTCGCTCAGGCGAGTAAGGCAGAAGGCGAAGGCGACAGTGTGAACACTATGACTGGCGCTCGAGAGGACGAGGAGGAGGAGGAGGAAGAGGGAAATGGCGATGACAGCAGCGCCAGTGCGGACGCCGACGCAGACGCTGCGGCGAGTCCGAAAGACGCAACGGCAGCAGGCGACAACGACGCGATTCTTCAGCAGCTCTTCGATGGCGACGGCGTGCGCGGCGTGTTCAACCACGACGTGGTCGAGCGCGACGGCGTGCAGAACCAAGAAGCCGATCTGATCGACATGGAGTCAAGCAAGATCGCCAAGTCGGCGCTGAGCGCTCTCCGTGCGTCCTGCGCACTCATTCGGCAGCAGCGCGAGAATCTCTTCACGCCAACGTGGACTGGTCGCAGCGGCGTGGCTGGAGATCCGTCGCAGCGCACGGGCAGCCGCTTTGGGAACCGCGTCGCGCGCGGGTGGCAGGCAACGAGCACCTTCGCAGGAGCAGCAGCGCCATCGTCTGCGAGTCTCCTCAGCCGAAACGCTGGTCGTGGTAGTGCAGCGTCCTCAGGCACCAACACTAGCACCACTAGCAGTCGCAGCCCGTTTGCGCAGAAGGCGCTGTCGTCGCGCGACATGCTCACGAAGATCAAGATGCGCAAGCACGGCGTGGCGTCCTCATCAGCAGCGTCCTCATCGAGTGCTGGTCCGCGCCTCACGAACGGCTTCATGGGCGTGGACGAGATGACGAAGCAGCTCCACGCATTCCTCACACTGTCGACGACCGACCCGCGCCGGCGCGAGGGCGTCACGACCGAAGCCATCCTCGAGGCGTTTGCCGCTGTGATCGCGCCGAAAGACAAGCTCGTGTTCCGGAACCTCTTGCGCGACATGGCCGAGTGCCGCGGCCGCAAGTGGACGCTCAAGCGCGAGTTCGTGACCGAGTCCTAGCGTCCTCGGAGGTGTGTCACTTTGACCGATAGAGTCTTCGCTATGCGAGCTGCTGGTGCGAGTGTCCTCTACATGCCTCTCTCTCTCTCTCTCTCTCCAGCCGCCACCAACACGCTTGAGTCCATTTTCCAGGTGCTGGAGGACCCCATGCATCGCATCGCATGCATGAGTGGCAACGGATGCCTTGGAAACGGAAATTGCGACTCAGAGCAACCCAAATTAAACTAAATTGGGCTCCCGGTTCACCAAAACAGAGCGAGCGAGCGAGGAAGCGATCAAGGAAGCGGCGATGGCGCGCGAGCACCGGTCGTCGTACTCGAGCGCAAGCGCGAACTCGCGCCGCAGTCGCAGTCGCAGCAGGGAGTCGCAGCGAAGCAAACGCGGGTCGCCACGCGGTCGCGACCGCAGCAGCAGCCGGAGCCGGAGCCGGAACTACAGACGAGGAAGCAGTCGCAGCCGAGAGCGTGCACCTCGCGCGCCTCCTGCCGCTGCTGCCGCCACGCGCGAAGACCGCAAGGCTGCGCTCTTTGGCAATGTGCGCCGAGGCGGCAATGACAACGACGATAGCGCAAAGCCGCGCGTGTCGCTCTTAGGACTCGATCGCCTCGCAGAGGAGAAGCGCCGCGAGCAAGCAGTCGCGTCGACGTCGCAGCGCAACTCGAGTCCGCCACCGTCCACGAGCCGACACAGCCAGCAGAGCCGCGAGCGCGACGGGCGAAGCGACGACCGTCGGTCAGTTGCAAGTACGCGCAGCACGATGAGCGCGCGCTCGGAGCGGTCCATGGTGCTCAATGCGAGCGAGTGGGACGAGCCGGAGCGTCTGCGCAGCGTCTCCTCGCGGTCGCCGGAGCGATCGAGTCGCGACCGCGATGCGCGTACACGGTCGTCTGGAGCGTCGCGCACGCCGAGCACGTCGCGCAGCAGCAACAGTCGCAGCGCCCGATCGAGCGATTGGGACCACCCGACGCCGAGTCCCATGACGCGCGCTGGCGCTCGCAGTGACGACGTCGACGACCGCATGGGCTACGCAGCTGACGACGCGCCGCGCGATCGCCGCGCACGCGCCACGGCGCCAAAGAAGCAGTACGACGACGACGTGGAGGAGGAGTTCGACCGCGAGTTCTACTTGAACGACGAGGCTGGCGGGGTGGAGCTCCATGCCGCGCACGCGTTCCTGGGCAACGCCGACAAGTTCCGCGCGATGGAGGAGACGCTCGCGGCGACGCGCGCGCGCGGTGAGACGAAGCTCAAGGGTATGTCGGCGCGCACGTCGGCGCTGAACGCGGACCAGGAGGCGTGGGAGACGAACCGGCTGCTCACGAGCGGCGTCGTTGCGACTGGCCGTGTCGACACCGAGTTCGACGACGAGCTCGAGGCGCGCGTGCAGCTCATGGTGCACAACACGAAGCCACCGTTCCTCGACGGCCGCGTGTCGTTCTCGACCCAGACCGAGATGGTCGCGACCGTAAAAGACGCGACGTCCGACATGGCCGTGTGCGCGCGCAAGGGCAGCGCGCTCGTGCGCGACGTGCGCGAGAAGCGCGAGCGCTCAAAGATGCGGAAGCGGTTCTGGGAGATCGGCGGCTCGCGCATGGGCGACGCGATTGGCGTGAAGGCGGTCGAGCACTCGGACGACGAGGGCGGCGACGGTGCCAATAACGACGCAGAGCGCAGCGGCGACGCGAACTACAAGACCGAGAACCAGTTCTCGACACACCTCAAGAAGCAAACGGCCGTGAGCGAGTTCGCGAAGACGCGCACGCTCACGCAGCAGCGGCAGTTCCTCCCGATCTTCCAGTGCCGCGACGAGCTCCTGCAGGTCATTCGCGAGAACCAGATCGTCGTGATCGTTGGCGAGACCGGGTCCGGCAAGACGACGCAGCTCACGCAGTATCTGCATGAAGAGGGCTACTCGCAGTACGGCTTGATCGGCTGTACGCAGCCGCGGCGCGTCGCTGCGATGTCTGTCGCACAGCGCGTGAGCGAAGAGATGGGCGTGACGCTCGGTGACGAGGTCGGGTACGCGATCCGCTTCGAAGACCTCACGTCCGACAAGACGATCGTCAAGTACATGACCGAGGGCGTGCTCCTGCGTGAGTCGCTCCGTGAAGCCGACTTGGACACGTACGCGGCTGTGATCATGGACGAAGCGCACGAGCGCGCGCTCAACACTGACGTGCTCTTTGGCATCCTGCGCAAGGTCGTGCAGCGCCGGAGCGACTTCAAGCTCATCGTGACGTCTGCGACGCTTGACGCCGACAAGTTCGCGCGCTTCTTTGGGAACGTCCCGATGTACACGATCCCCGGCCGAACGTTTCACGTCGAGACGTACTTTGCCAAGTCCCCGACGGAGGACTACGTCGACGCGACGGTGAAGCAAGTGATCCAGATCCACCTCTCGCATCCACCGGGCGACATCCTGGTGTTCATGACCGGGCAAGAGGACATTGAGGCGACGTGCTACGTCTTGGCCGAGCGCATGGGCAAAGTCGACGGTGCGCCACCGCTCATGGTCCTGCCCATGTACTCGCAGCTCCCGGCGGACTTGCAGGCGAAGATCTTCGACGCCTCGGACGTCCGCAAGTGCATCGTGTCGACGAACATCGCGGAGACGTCGCTCACGGTCGATGGCATCAAGTACGTCATCGACTCGGGCTACTGCAAAGTGAAGGTGTACAACCCGAAAATCGGCATGGACGCGCTCCAGATCACGCCCATTAGCCAGCAGAACGCGAACCAGCGTGCGGGTCGCGCTGGCCGCACCGGTCCTGGGTTTAGCTACCGCATGTACACGGAGCGGCAGTACGTGCACGAGATGCTCGAGGCGCAGATCCCCGAGGTCCAGCGCACGAACCTCGGCTCGATCGTGCTGCTGCTCAAGTCGCTCGGCGTGCAGAACCTGCTCGAGTTCGACTTCATGGACCCGCCGCCGCAGGCGAACATCACGAACTCGATGTATCAGCTCTGGGTCCTCGGCGCGCTCGACAACACCGGTGAGCTCACGGAGATCGGGAAGAAGATGGTCGTGTTCCCGCTCGACCCGCCGCTCGCCAAGATGCTGCTCTTCAGCGAGCAGCTCGGGTGCTCTGCCGAAGTCCTGACAGTCGTGTCCATGCTCTCGGTCCCGAGCGTCTTCTTCCGACCAAAGGACCGCGAAGAGGAGAGCGACGCGGCGCGCGAGAAGTTCTTCGTGCCCGAGAGCGACCACCTCACGCTCCTGAACGTGTTCAACCAGTGGCAGATGAACCAGTTCTCGAGCCAGTGGTGCGCCGACCACTTCATCCACGTCAAGGGGCTGCGCAAGGCGCGCGAGGTGCGCGAGCAGCTCCTCGACATCATGAAGCAGCAGCGCGTGCCACTGCGGTCGTGCGACGGCGCTTGGGACGTCGTGCGCAAGGCGATCTGTTCCGCGTACTTCTACAACTCGGCGCAGATGAAGGGCATCGGCGAGTACGTGAACATGCTCACGGGCATGCCGTGCAACCTCCACCCGAGCGCCGCGCTCTTCGGCTTGGGCTACACGCCGGACTTTGTCGTCTACCACGAGCTCATCTACACCACGAAGGAATACATGCAGTGCACGACCGCGGTCGAGGGCGAGTGGCTCGCGGAGCTCGGGCCGATGTTCTTCAGCGTGAAGGAGTCGTACAAGTCCCGCCTGCTCAAGCGCATGAAGGAGCAGGCGGAGGCGAGCAGCATGGAGAGCGAGATGGCGGCGCGGCAGGAGCGCGGGACCGACCTGCTCGTGCGCGACCTCGAGAGCAAGAAGAGCAAGAAGCAGCGCATGAACATGGCGACGCCTGGACGGCGCGATCCGGCGACACTAGGTGCGCGCACACCGATGCGCACGCCGCGCCGCTTTGGGTTCTAGGACGCGGCGTCGCGGGGTGGATGGAGCAGCGGGGCGTCAGTAGGACAGAGAGCGGAGGACGGCGGTACAGCACGAGCGAAGACTGATGGTCGGACGGATCTATGGATCTATGGAGCATACGTTCGTTCAGTTAAGCGGACGCCATGAAGAAGCGGAAGAGGCAGAGAGGGGGATGGTGCGCTTCACATGATGGCGCACTTGGCTTTGTGGCCGCGCCGCGGCTGGTACTTCTCCAAGTACTTGAGCTGCCGGAGGTTGATCGCGCCGCGGCGGAACTTGCGGATGTGCTCGACGGCGTTGATCGGGTCGAGACCGAACTCAATGAGCGCAATGGCCACGAGCACCGGCGCGCTGTTGGTCGCGCCAGTCCGCACAAGAGAGAGAGAAGGAGTGAGTGAGCGAGCGAGAGAGTCCTTTAGACGTCGTTGCAGAGCGAGTAGTTCTACAAGCGACGCACCGTCCGAGGCCCGCGACGCAGTGCACAGCGATCGACTTGTTGCTCTTGCCGTCCACCTTGTTGTCCTTGAAGCAGTCGGAGACGAGGTCGAGCCACTTGTCGAGGATGTCGGCGTCCGGTGGCTCGCCGTCCGGGAACTCGAGCTCGTGGACGTGGATGCCGGCAGCCTGGACTGACTCGCGGCTGTACGTGCCTTCGCACGCGCGCACGAGGTCCGTGACGTTGTGCTTCTTGAGCTCTTTCAGGTAGAGATGGAGGTTGCTGTCGTTCGGCGCGTCCATGATCACGAACGACAAGTGCTCCCACTGCACGAGCGTCGGCTTGTTCGTCGGCGCGATCATCGTGGGTGCGTGGCGGTCGGTCTCTCGATCGGTCGGCTCGCAGCGACGGCTGCTCTAGTTGGTCGCTTCGTACGCACTCGTGGCTGGCTCGGGTCGTTCTCGATTCGTGCTACTGCGATGGCAACAGCAGCAGCAGCAGGAGTGGACAGACAGACAGAAGACGGGCGCTCTCGCGGCTAGTAGACGTAGTCGTAGTAGTGGTCGTAGCGGTACTCGCGATGGCCTCCTCTCGTGTGAATTGCAGGCGGAGCGACGCTTATCCCATCCGTTGAACTGCACGGCGTCCGGAGTGACCTGGTCCTGTTATGGTGGATGATGCGTGCAAACAACGTGGCGAGTCGAGCGGCTGCGGTCGCGTCGACGAGAAGGAGCACACGTGTGGAGCGAGCGAGAGTGTTGCTTCGTTCGCTGCTGCGGCGGCAAGCGCGTGGGACGTGAGTGAGTGGGTAGAAAAGTAGGTGAGCGACCGAGCGAGCGACCTGCTTGGGCGACGACGACGACGACGACGACTGCGTGCTGCTGGACGTACGTGCGGCGCAAGGGAACGAGCGAGTGCTGGAGTGGCTGGCAATAGAGACGACGGATATAGGTCGTCGCGAGCTTTCTTCAGCAGGTGGTGCGTTGAGTTGTGCCGCGCGGGTGATCTGTGGTCTTTTTTGTATGGGGAGAAGCAGCTACGCGTGTGACTTGCGCTTTGTATGGGCAAGCGGCTGGCTGGGGGTTTCTTTCTATTGCTAACATTTAGGTTTTCGCGGCTGGCTTTCGCACAGCAACGAGCGGCGAGGCGACGCTGTTTGGTGGCTCGAAATTGCAAGTGGTCATCTCGCCGAACCAGGGTTCATTTTCACGAACCAATCGTGAAATTCAGGGAACGGATGCTGAATAGCTGGCCACGAGCGCAAGCGAGGACACTCGCTTGCCGTGTGTGTGAGTGTGGGTGGGTGTGTGGGTGCCCTGATGCCTTCGTACTTCTGTCGCTGCAGAAGTGCTGTAGCGCGTTGTCGATCAAGCAAAGCGCAAAGATCCCAGGCGATGCCGACGCAGACGATGAATGCGACGCGCCATGTGGAAGCGCTTGCGATCACCCACATCTGTTCGTACCACGCGTCCCGCGCCATCCGAGGTTGCACAGCCTCTGCTGCGCTCGCCACTCGTGCGCTGGTCGAGCTTGCCTCTGACCAAACTTGCTTCTGCGTTGTGATGCCCGGGCATTCGTAGTTGCGATGCGCTGCTTCTTGTAAAGGTAGTGTCCGTGCGTGCACACTTGGCTTGGCGCTCAGCTATGCGCCACCCACGAGTGATCCACAACGCCGCCGATCTGCTCGTGCGTAGTGGAGACCAAGGACGGCGTGTGAGAGCGCTAGAGGACTGCGTCGTTGAGCGCAGTCTGTGGCTAGCAGCGGTCGCAATCGAGGAGTGTCTGAGGACGATACGCATCCGCACTCCGTTCGACAGTGCCGACCTGGAGGCATCGCAGAAGCTAGCTGTGGTGTCAGGAATGCACGTGGTCCACATTGAATGCAAATTCGCATTCAATGTGTTCAACGTCGTTTGGCGGAATCTCGTGACCCGCGTGGACGACGACGACGCTCGCGCTCGCTTGCCGCGCTCTGCCCTCCCGTGCGCATTCAGCAGCTCTCGCCATCTTGCGCTTCCGGCTGCCCCGACGCGCACCTCATTTGCCGATTTCCTGCGGCGACAGCACGCTTCACGACCACCAAGCGACAACACAAACCAAGCGCCATGTGCTCGACCACGGCTGCGATTGCTGCCGCGCGCACGGCTGCTCGCACGATCGCGTACAAGTGCAACGTCGTGCACTCCGTCGCGCTCAACCAGCTCGAGGTCCTGCAGCCAGGACTCGTGGGCGTGAACCAAGACGGCAAGATCACGTTCCTGCACGACCTCAGCCAGCACGCGCACGCAGTCCCGCACTACGACGAGCTCGTGGACCTGGGCGACAAGCTCCTGATCCCAGGCTTTGTCGACGGCCACGCCCACGCGCCGCAGTACTCGTTCGTCGGCGTTGGCATGCACTTGCCGCTCCTCGACTGGCTCGAGCAGTACACGTTCCCGTACGAAGCCAAGTTCGCGAGCGTCAAGTACGCGCAGGCAGTGTACGCCAAGGCCGTGAAGCGCCACCTCTTCAACGGCACGACCACGTGCTCGTACTTTGCGACTGTCCACCTCGACGCGTGCAAAGCGCTCGCTGACATCGTCGAGGAGCTCGGGCAGCGCGGGTACGTCGGCAAAGTGAACATGGACCGCAACTGCTCGGACGCCCTGCGCGAAGACACGCAGACGTCGATCGAGCACACGCGCGCGTTCGTCGCGTACGTCCAGAGCAAGCAGAACCCGCTGGTCACACCGGTGATCACGCCGCGCTTCGTCCCGAGCACGACGTCGACGCTCATGACGGCGCTCAGCGAGATCTCGCGCGCGCACGAGCCGAAGCTCCCAGTGCAGTCGCACTTGTCGGAGAACCGCGCAGAGATCAGCTGGGTCAAGAGCATGCACCCCGAGTGCGAGAACTACACGGCGGTGTACGACAAGCACGGGCTGCTGCACGACCGGTCGTACATGGCGCACTGCATCTGGTGCAGCCAAGACGAGCGCGCGATCCTGCACTCGCGCCAGACGGCCGTGATCCACTGCCCGAACTCCAACTTCTCGCTCAGCAGCGGCGTCCTGAACGTCCGGCGACTGCTCCACGAAGGCGTCAAGGTCGGACTCGGCACGGACGTCTCGGGCGGCTACTCAACGTCCATGCTCGACGCGATTCGCCAGGCAGTGATCGCATCCAAGATGGTCTCGATCGGCAACGGCAGCGCGCGCGAAGACAGCGACGACGCTGTCAGCTACGCTGCGCTCACGTACGCAGAAGCATTCCACTTGGCGACTGTCGGCGGCGCCGAAGCGCTTGGACTCGCAGACACGGTCGGGAACTTTGTCGTCGGCAAAGACTTTGACGCGCTCGTCGTGGATCCGTACGCAGTCGACAGTCCAATTGACGAAGCGCTCGACGCAGCAGACGCCGCGGACGTGCTGCACACGTTCCAGAAGTTCCTCTTCCTCGGCGACGACCGCAACATCCCGTCGATCTTTGTGCGCGGCAAGCAGGTCAAAGGCGCCTCCGTGCTGAAGTAGTTGGCATTCGCGCCACGACTGCCCTGGTAGAAGAACGCAACAAATCATTCGAAACGCGTCGCGAGTGAACGGGTACATAGTTATCTTCCTTTTCGGCTGGCTGAGCGAGCGGTGGTGCATACACAGTTCAGCTGCTGCTGGTGGCTCGCTCCACTGCGTCCGCACTCGGCCACTGCGCTTGCTCGCTCAGCGCAGGACTGCAATCCAAAGAGCTGGAGGCTGTGCTTCCATGAACGATGAACGGCAGCGCAGATAGCACGTGCGACGCAGTGACGTCTATTGCGCAGCGCGAGAGGCTCGCTGCTTACTGGAGCTTGCCGAGGATGTCCTCGTCGCGGAAGAGGTGGAACTCCTCCGAGCCGAGCTTCACGAGGCTGCCGCCGTACTCTGGGAGCAGCACCTTGTCGCCCACTGCGCTCTGCACTGGGATCAGCGTGCCCTCAATCGTGCGGGCGCCAGGGCCGACCGCCACGACCTCGCCCTCGTTCTGCTTCTGCTGGTCCGCGTCCGGGAGGTAGATGCCGCTCGCCGTCTACCGACACACACACACACACAAGTACCAAGTGCAAATGTGAGTAGGTGCGTCGTCCACGTGCTGCTGCATCAGCGATACAGACACACAGAGGCGCTCAAACGCGCGCGTACCTTGGCTGCCGCCTCAATGCGCTTCACGAGCACGCGGTTGCCGAACGGAATGAGCTTGCGGAGCGACGACTGCAATGCATGGCCGCGTGAGTGTTACTGACACTGACACTGCTAGGAGTGCAAACAGCACATGGAGCTGCTGCCGTTGCTGCGAAGCGCCATGTTCGTAGCGCCGGAACGCACCATGGTGTGAGGTTGCGGTGGATGGAGCTGGGCTGTGTGTGGTGAGCGTGGAAACCAAGACTGCCTCAATCGTGCGGACACGAAAGTGGCAGCGGCAGATCCGCGATGTGCCACTTCATGCCACTTCACGATTCGGATTGTTCCAGATGTTACTTCATGCTACTTTTGATTGGTCTGACGCCATTACTAAACCATACTTTAATCCAAATATCATAGTGCCGCGTTGACGTATGCTCGCTCGCCACTTGAAAGTAATAGCGACAAAAACGAGGGTCACATATCCACAACAAACTCGATGCGAGGACTTGCTCGAGAGGACTAGCTCCATCGAGCTCCATCAAGCACAACGCTTCCCGTAGCGCACCGAAAGCTAGGAGCAAACGCCGCACAGTTCACAGCGTCGCTGCTGGCATGAGCTTTCATCAGCGCCACTATGATAGTATCGGAGCCTCCGTAGCCGAAGTCGCTGATGTCGTCTGCCTCTCAGTACGGACTAGCAAGTGCTGTGAAGCACTCAGCCTTTGACACGAACATAGTTGGCCAGGATCTCGCTGATGTGAGTGTGTCCGTTCTCGCTCGCTGCGGCGAGCGCGTCGCAGATGCACTCCTTCGTGTCGCTCCCAGCCGCGAGCATCCACTCAACCATGTCCGCGTGTCCGTGCTCTCTCCGTATCGCGCAGCAAGTTCAGGTCGCGAAACCCAACGCGGTCGCGAAAGTAGTGGTGGCCATGTGCTCCTGCAAGCGCGACTGCCTTCGGTGGAGTCCACTTTGAGCACGACTCGTTTCCATTGTCCAGGTCTCGTACAGCCAGCCGCTTGAGGAGAGAGAGATGGTCGTGCTGAGCTGCAGACTCAGCTGCGCCAGCAGTCTCGACCTCCCGCTCACGGTGCACGTACTCCACGACATCCTCGACCTCCAAGCTGCCGCGCGCTTCATCGCTTTCGCGGCGACGAGCAAAACGCTGGACTCGGTTAGTGGTGGCTCACCCATTGAAGCAGCGACAGACTGCCACATGGTGTGTGTGGATCCATGGCACTGCATCGAACTCACTGCGCTCTGCAGCACTGTCAAGGACACCGCCCCAGTCGGCAGCCGGGTGTTTTGTGTGGATCGGCTCGAGCGCGTGCACATGACCACACGCTGCTGCTCGATGGAAGACGTTTGCAAACGCACTCGACATCTCGCCGTCGCTTGAGAACGCGCGCTCATAGCAAAAGAACAGCTCCACGAGCTCCAACTCGCTGCGCTCAGTCGCGAGCAGCGCATTTGGTTCTGAGCAGCTCTCCTCGTTGCGAATCGACAGAGATCCTCGACTCAAGTCGCCGCTACTACCGCCTGCTCCCGACAGTAGCTAGTCGTTGCTGTGTGTCAGTGGTGCAAAGCAAGCAGGAGACACAGCTCGACGCGCTTGGTGCGCGAAGCTGTCGATGCCCACGCACTTGGTCGAGTTTGGTCAAAGCTGCAAGCAACAACGTCGTTCCCTGATTTGCCTTGCGGCTCTAGTGAACCCACGCGATGCCCATTCAACAATTGTGGCTTGTGGCCTCGCTCAGCCACTTGGTTCACACACACAGCGGAAAAGAGCGAGCAAGTCGACGACGAGCGAACGAGACACGAGCATGCTCTACCTCGACAGCGCGTGCCCGGATGTCCCGACGCTCTACGCCAACTGCTCGAGCGGGCAGCAGGAGTCGTGGTGCGTCGCGTACCCGCGCACGGACACTCGTCTCGGTCGCGCCACGTCGGCGCCGTCCACCGCGAACCGCTGCTACAACGTCAAAAACGACGTCCTGCCTGGCGCTGGCATTGAGGTCGTCGCAGCGCTCATAGTCACCCAGACGACGACCATGTACTACGTCGCTGCTCTCACCTGCATCTGCATGTATGCGTATGCTCGCAACGACTGACGCGCGAACGGACGTGTGCTCGCAGCAATCTCTCCAACAACTCGATCTCGACCCTCCGCATCGCAGACAACAGCGCTGGTGTTGCGAGAGTCGAGAACCTGTACGTCTCTGAGCATGCGTATCTCTGCGTGAGTGAGAGAGTGACTGATTGGTACGCTAAGCTGTGCTGACTGAGCGATGTCTGCATATCTCGCTCTTGTGTGTTCGCGTGCCGGCAGTGTACTGCGGCGCAATCGCTTCAAGTCGCTCGCCAACCTGAAGCTCCCGCCTTCCGTGACAGACCTGTACGTGCGCTACATCGCCGCATGCGACTCAAGCAGTCTTGCTGCTGCTGCTATCACTGGTGAACCTGACACTCCTCGATATGCTGCACGCATTGCAGCGACCTGAGCTTCAATGCGATCGAATCGCTCGAGTTCTCGGGCGGACTCAACAACGTGCAGACGCTGTACGTGTCTGCAAGAGCTCGAATAGTCGAGTTCGCATGTGTTCGTTTGCTTGGTCTGAAGCGAGCCACTGTACGTATGGTGACGTGTTGCTTGTGTCGCGGAGCAGCGACGTGTCGAGCAATCCGCTCCGCAGCGTGGACGGGAGCAAGTTCAGCGGCAACATTGTCTCGATCCGCGCCAAGAACGTCAGTCTCACGGACGTTGCGAGCCTTGTATTCCCGCCCATGACCAAGCACCTGTACGTGAACACAGATTGTGCTGCGCTCTGGTGGCGAACTGGTACAGCTGACTCCTTCGCTCTCTCTCAATCTATCTGGCCCACAAACATCACTCGTGGGCACTGCACACAGAGACCTGTCATCGAACAGCGTGACCAACTGGTCGAGCTTCGCAGCGCCGCGCGATCTCGTTGAGCTGTACGTTCAGCAGCACTCGCCGCCTCCTTTGGTTCCCGTGCCTTCGTCATAACGTTCACAACACCCTTGTGATGCGAGCAGCACGGCGAGCAATGCGCAGATCGAGACGCTCTGGCGCATCGACTTCACCACTGCGGCGACGCTCGAGAAACTGTACGAACCGAGGCGTCTCGCATTCGCGTCACTGTCCGGAGTGCTCTGCCCTGACGCTCGTGCTATCGTCCGCACTTGCCAGGATCTTCACAAACAACAACATCGCAAAGATCGAAGGCGTCAAATTCCCGCCGAGCCTCAAAGAGCTGTACGTCGGACTTTGAAGACGCTATCACCAAGACCGCTTGCTCACATAGATACATGCGCTCTAGGAACTTGACGGGGTCTGCGATCTCGACGTTCACAGTCCGGCAGAGCGACGTCGACGTGCTCGCGAAGCTGACGCAGTTCAGCGCCAAGTCGGTGAGCGTGAGTGCGTGCGCGAACGCAGGCACCCTCACGACTGCAGCGTTTGGAGCGAGCGCCAAGCACGCGATCTGCATCCTCCCTGGTGCGTTTGGCTTACACTCTCGCTCTCCGTCTCTCTGGCGATCGGTTGGTCTTGCGCCAGTCTAACAACGCGAATGCGCATTCTGCAGACGTGGACTTTGATCGCGTGTACGCGTTCAGCACAACACCTCCGGACGAGCACTCGCACCTCGTGCTGCCGCTCGTGATCGTGAGCATCTGCGTCGCTCTCGTCGTCGTGCTCGCGCTCGGGACGATCGTGTACAAGCGCCGGAAGCTGCAGCAGCTCGAAGCCACGCGCACGACGCGCCAGACGACTGGCAGTGGTGCGCCAGTTGATGCTGCGTCGCTGCTCGACGACATTCGCAATGACCCTGTGCTCACGAAGCTCCGCATTGATCAGAAGCAAGTCACGCGGCAGCGCGTGCTCGCCAAGGGTGGCTTCGGGATCGTGCACCTGGCGTTGTTCGGGAGCCGCGAGGTCGTGATGAAGCAGCTGCTGCCGGAGAAAGCGAAGGACCCGCGCGCGATCTCGAGCTTCGTGGCCGAGATCCGTCTCTGCTCCGGTCTCCAGCACCCGCGCATCGTGCGCTTCCTTGGTCTCACGTGGTCGACACTCGTGGACCTCGCGATCTTGATGGAGTACATGCCGAACGGCGACCTCGCGCACTTGCTCAAGACGCAGCGCGACGCCAAGAGCAGTCGCGACGTGTTCACGTGGTCCGACGCCACGGCGCGCTCGCCCATTGGCCGCAGCAAGCTCGAGCTCGCGCTCGACATCGCCGAGGCGCTCGTGTACTTGCACGCGTCGTCGATCGTGCACCGCGACCTCAAGGCGCAGAACGTGCTCCTGAGCAGCGCGTGGGAAGCGAAGCTCACGGACTTTGGCGTGAGTCGCGCGATCGGCGACGAGATGACAGCCGAGGTCGGGACAGTGTCGTGGATCGCGCCAGAGGTGCTCAAGGGCGAAGACTACGGCGTGCGCGCGGACGTGTACTCGTTCGGCGTCATCATGGCCGAGATCGACACGTGCGAGAAGCCGTACGCGTCGGGGATCCCAGACGAGCAGGCGTCAGGGACCTGCACGGAGCCGTCGAATACGCGCATTGCGCTCGCAGTCGTCGAGTGCCGTCTGCGTCCGTCGTTCCACGAGGACTGCCCCGCACCTGTGCTCGCGCTCGCCCAGCACTGTCTGAGCTACGAGGCGTCCGAGCGTCCGACCGCGCAGGAGCTGCACCGGGAGCTCCTTGCGATCTCGCGCATGTCGTCCGTGTCGGTTTGAAGCGGTTGATCAATGGTTATCAGTGCTGACGAGCTGTGTTGTCTCGCATGAGACCGTCATGATGACATCGTGACCGGCTTGGCGCTCAGCTATGCGCCGCCCGCGAGTGATCCGCAACGTCGTCGATCTGCTCGTGCGTAGTGGAGACCAAGGAGGACTGCGCCGTCGTGCGCAGTCTGTGGCCAACGGCAATGATACGCATCCACGCTGACGGTGCCGAACAGAGTAGGCATGTGTTGCTGCATGCAGCAGCAGTCGCTGCTGTGTGTCAGTGAGGCAAGACAGCATGCGCTTCTTCGCGCAGAGATCGACCGAGTCGCTGCGGGCGTCCGCCAATGTCGACTGCGGCGGCCCGAGCATGTTGTCTGGCGCTGTTGATTGGCGAAAAGGACTGATTTCTCGTTCGCGTGGGTTCACTCGCAACGCGCCATTGATCATCTCGCGCGATGCCGCGCACGTCTGCAGCTCGTCGCGTTGCGGCTCTGCTCGCGCTCGCACCACTGCTGCTGCTGCCTAGCGACGCGGTCTCGGTAGAACGTGCCACGAATGGCTATACCATCCGCTTGCGCGTGGACCGCCACGGTGACCACGACCATCCAGTCGCGACACCAGCAACAGCAACAGCAACCCCTGCAACGAATGCGTCAAGTGCGACGGCTGCAGTCAGTACGAGCGTCACGAGTGCATCGTCGGCGCAGAGCCTCACCGCCGCGATGAAGTTTGTCCCGTGCCCGATCAAGCGCACGCTGACCGAGGAGTGCATCGACAAGGACGTGGACGATCCAGCCACGAAAGGCTTCACGTGCGTGGTCGGCGGGAAGGAACGCGTCGTGCGGCCGCTCTCGGACGCCCAGCTCAGTGCCATCTCTGGCACGCGCGCGCGATCGATGTGCACGTACGCGTTTCGAGGCGGCAACTGGTCAACGACGCCCACAGAAGCCTCGAAGCTCAACAGCATGGGCAAGATCGTGGACGCGTCCAACTTGCGTATTGAGGTCGTGCACGCATTCGATCGCGACTGGACCAGACTGTACGTGCGCTGCGCGCGACTGTATCGTATACTCGAAGCAGCAAGTGGTGGCTTCGTCGTCCTAAGTTGCGACTCTGTGTGTGGGTTTGTTGGTGACCCCCAGCGACCTCTCGGGCAATCTGCTCACCGAGTTCGACATCCCGCTCAGCGTCTACGAAGCGCGGCTCAACGACACGCGGTGC
Organism: Globisporangium parvum; assembly: GCA_023333885.1. NCBI lineage: Eukaryota > Oomycota > Peronosporomycetes > Pythiales > Pythiaceae > Globisporangium > Globisporangium parvum. The sequence continues at coordinate 26,331 of JAASFT010000197.1, forward strand.
GTCGTTCGTCTGTCCATCCAAGTTGTTGATCTGCTTCGCGAAGATCGGTCTCTCACCCACGCTCTCACACACGATGGTCACTGCTCGCTCTCCTCCTCCAGCGACTCGTCCGGCTCGAACCTCCAGACACTGTGAGCGAGCGCTCTGGACTGACGACCGCTTCTCAGCACCTCTTGGATGGCAATGTGAACCGATGTTCTGTCGCCTATCGACTGCTGCTGCTGCTACTGCTAGGAGCCTCGCGAAGAACCAGATCACGTCGTTCGCGTCCATTGTCCCGCCTGCAAAGATCACGACACTGTACGTCGCTCACTACTATGCTCTCGTGCCGACCAGACTCGCTCACATCCTCACACATGCGCAACGTGGCTCACGTCTTGCTGACCGACAGAAACGTGAGTGGAAACGCATTACAATCGCTCCGTGCGAACCGGACCGTGTTCTCGGCGCTGCAGCGACTGTGAGTGCACCAGCGCTTGTGCTCTCGTGTAGACGTGCGAGTGCGGCGTACTCACATAACTCACCTCTTTGACGCCACGTAGCGATGCGTCGAACGCGTCGCTCTCGTTCGTGAACGTCAGTGGACTCTCGACGCTGCAGGGTCTGCGCATCCCATTCAACCAGCTGAGTTCGTTCGACGACCTCGTGCTGCCCGAGACGCTCTCAGTCATGTGCGTGTTTGTCTGCTGCAGCTAGGGTCTTGCGCGCTCCTGGTCGTAGATGCAGCGACTGGCAGTCACGATGTTGCTCATCATCTGCTATGTGTCGCTGGTGCTTCAGTGATGTCTCGTTCAACCAACTGGCCGAGTGGAAGGACATCAAGATCCCGCGCAAGCTCTCAGTGCTGTACGCTCACGCGCATCGTCTGCTCCATAGGTGATCCATTCAGTGGCTCGATGGTGCACTCACGCATGACGGTGCCTGCGCTGCGCAGCATCGCGAGCGACAACGGCATCACAGAGCTCCCGCCACTCAATCTGACGAAGCTGGACAAGCTCACGGTCATGTGCGTCTCTGAGCGCATTCGAAAGTGTGTGGGCCGAGTGGCTGTAGCTTCACAGCAGCTGATCCGTTGCTCCGTGGCGACCGTGTCTTGCTCTCTCTCTCTCTTTGTGACTGTTTGCCAGTGACCTGTCGTCCAACAAGCTCACGTCGCTAAGCGGCATGCTGTGGCACCCGAGCCTCGTGCACTTGTGAGATCACTGCAGTCTGGGACTCTGTTCGCCTGCATCGCTCCGCTTCCTGACCTTTGTGCTCTCGCTCGCTCGTTTGCACTGACGCTCGTGCTCGCAGAGACGTGCGCGACAACCCGATCACGACGTTCGAGATCCAGCACGCAGACCTTGCGATCCTCCAGAGCCTCGCTGACTTTCGCATCGACGCGTTCGAGTCGCGCGCCTGCACAGGCGACCTGAAGACAGTCGGGAACGGCACGAAAGCTTCCATCTGCGTCCTCGATGGTGCGTTCAGTGCTGGCCGAATGGCGGAACGCAGTCAGTCAAGTCGTGTCGCTCACTACTTCTCGCTCGCGGTGTCAGACACGGCGTACCTCATCAAGTACGGCTACATGAACAAGCCGAACTCCTTCAAGAGTACGTCGCTAGCATCTCTGCTGCAGCTTCGTAAGCGTGTTCAGGAATCGCTGGTGCTTCGCTCGCTCACACACTAACGCACATGCTCCTAATCGCACGCCCTGCTTCTCCCAGACATTCTCGTGATAGCAGTCACTGTCGCGTCGTGTCTGGCGCTGCTCCTCGTGGCGCTGGTGCTCGCGCGGCGGTTCGTGCGGCACAAGAACGCGCTCAACATTGAGCTCACGCGCGACACCGTGCTGTGCGACGCGTCGTGGATCGACGACGACCAGGAGCTTGCAGCGCTGCGGCTCGAGACGAGCGACCTGCGAATCGAGCGCACGCTCGCGAAAGGGACGCTCGCGATCGTCTTCGTCGCGCGCTTGGCGACAGATGAGCGCGTGGCAATGAAGAAGATCCGGCTGGAGAAAGCCAAGGACGCCCATGCGTTCGCAGGGCTGCTCGCCGAAGTGCGTCTGCGCTCGACGCTCGAGCACCCCAAGGTCGTGCGCTTCGTTGGGTACTGCTGGGGCGAGAGCATGGCCGAGCTGGCGCTCGTGACCGAGTTCATGGTGAACGGCAGTCTCGCTGCACTGCTCAAGAAGCGGCAGACTGCGGCTGCGCGCTGGACGTGGCTCAGCAGCGAGACCGAGGCACCGGCGAAGCTGCTGCTGGCGATCGATGTGGCCGAGGCGCTCGTGTACCTCCACACGTTCGCCGAGCCGATCGTGCACGGCGAGGTGCAGGCGCGCAGCGTGCTGCTGAGCAGCGAGTGGGAGGCGAAGCTCGGGGGCTTTGGCTCCAAGCGACAGCACAACGTCTCGGAGCTGCTGACGACCGGCGGTGGCGGTAGCGGTGGCGCGCGAGGCAGCAACGGTATCGGTCTCAGTACCAACAACAGCAGCGATGGGGTGTCGTCGGCTGGCGCAGTGGCGTGGACGTCGCCAGAGATCCTCAAGCACGAGGCGTTCGACGCCAGCGCCGATGTGTACGCGTTCGGCGTGCTACTCGCTGAGCTCGACGCATGTGCCAACCCGTACGCTACGACGGGACTCTCGAATGCGCAGATCGCGCTGGCTGTGGCAGCCGAGGAGCTGCGACCGGTGTTCCGCGCTGACACGCCGCCCGAGCTCGTCCAGATCGCGCACGCATGTTTGAGCCAGCGTCCAGGCGACCGTCCCGCGGCCGTGAAACTGCACTACGACATGCAGCAGCTGCTGCGCGCGAGCATTGCTGTGCCTCGCACCGTGTGAGTCCACGACGGCGCAAAAGCATGTGCGAATGCGTCGCCCAATGGCTGGTCGAATGGCCGAGTGCGTCCGTGTCGGTTCGAGCGAGTGACCCGCGGATTGGCTCGCTTGCGTCGCTAGTTGCTTGCCAAGAGAGAGATGCCTCTGTCGTCCTAGAACTGAACTCGACTCTACACAAGTGAGCTTGTGCACGTGCACACAACGAAGAGCTGCTTCGTGTCTGTTGCTGCTTGGTTGCTCGCTGGACGTGTGGTGGTGCTGCTGATTGCGAGTGTTGACATGCGCAGCTGTGCGTGACACGCATTCAGACGCCTCAAGCGC
>JAASFT010000198.1:0-29454 GCA_023333885.1 Globisporangium parvum
GCTTCACTATAGATTTCGGAAGTGCGGTACTACCGATTTCCTAAATGTTATATTTCAACGATGACATTTGAACAAACCTACTTCACAGGAGGAATTGACAGAACGAAAAAGACAATGGCAACAGCTTTGGCAACGATGGCAGCACCACCGCAGCGACGACGACGACGATGCTAGAGCAAAAAACGCTATTTGAAGCAAAAACACTAAGCGAATAAACCTCAATTTTCGCTCCCTTCTATACTTTATCACCTGTCTCGAATCAGTACATTCATACCTCAGAGCAGTTTATCTTTTTGCATATTTTGAGAAACTAGCACATCACTAGCGAATATATGAAACATGTTTTCGATTGCAGCACATTTACCCAAAATGTGTTGCAATCGAAGACATGTTACGTATTCAACACGAACGAAAAATATGTGTGAAAACGTAACATGTCGCTGACCTAAACCTAGCCATGCTGTGGCTTCATATGTAATTACTGCTAAAGAGAGTTTCAAATGCGGACAAATCGTTTTCACGTTTGGCTCGGATTTGCTGTTTGAAGCAAAAATACTCTGACGGAAGTCACTAGCGAACTGATCATCCCTTTCGAATGTGACCAATACTCAAGAGTAACGAAGTATAGGCTGCTAAATCCAGGTGTCATTGGAACGTTTATACATTCCGGCTGTATACTTGAGTTGAGTATTGGCCGTGGTCCCCATGTACTGCTTCCATATGTCCTGACAGTGAGTATTTTTGAAAGGTGAGTGGGTGAGTCCGCCGTCCTCATTCAGTTGAGTATCATATTGTGTTCGATTGGTGTGATTAAATTTCAAATATAATACAAAACCATCTATTTTTCGCTTGTTCAGTAATATATCCGCAGGAACAAATATCGAGAGGATTGATTTATCATATGGTGTGTTAGCATGAAATTGTCCGCCAGAGAACATATATTTACATACACAAAGTGACAAGTGACAAGTTCCATTGGCTCAGACAACTTGTTTGCCAGTTTTCCACACTTCCACATTTTTCAATTGGCAGTGCAAGCAGTGACTCAATGTTTGTACATGGCATACACTGACCAAACGAGCGAATACTTCACTCGGCAGCGGACTATATTGTCCACAAAACGTCAATATATATATTGCGTGCAAGTGCTAATGTACAACCCGGCATCGAAATATTGATATACAACAAGTCATTATACATATCGTACACAACTTCAAAAACTACTGACGCAAAATGCGACCAATCACAAACCATCCAAGAGTACATAGCCTATATTTTCTATTGGGATAGTCACCAATAATATCACGAAAAAATGTGTTGACTTCTTCGAAAATATGCGGAACTATTCCACGATTCAAGATACAGTCTGTCTGGAAACATATTGTATTAGAAAGTTCTCGTTGCTTGCTAAGAGCTTTCGATACCATTCAATTCTTCATCGTTATTCACGATTCATGTCACCTCTCAAAAATGATTACTCGTCACAATTTAACTACAAATTCGCCGATTGGACGTATTTTAGGTGCAAAATATCGACAGAACCTCTTATAAATTGCAAAATGCTCATTTCGATTCTCACTTTTAATGGAAAAAGAATTACACATAATCAATTAATGTCAATTTCATTATTCCAATATTGTCAATTTCTCAAATATCGACCCCAGACCTGATGTCCCATTGCCTGCTTTCTGTGTTGTTGCTGAGAAGAGCCAAGACTACACACCACTTCTTCACATAAGCCACCAGTTTGCAAAGGATATGTACAACAACATCTCTAACACGATATGCAACAGAAATTTGCTCTCACAAGCACTTAAATGCAACCGTGAGAGAAGCAACTCACGTCTCTCTTTACCATATTCCTCCACGGCTTCCTCCCCTTCTTTCCATCTTCTTTTCGTCCCTCCTATCCACTACCATCCTCTGGGTGTCAAACGTAAGTTACGTAACGCATCAGTAAAGGTGACAGCTTTTGTGTATCTTCAAGGAATGCCAAACAAGTTGCGCTGCACCTCGATGTAGCTCCCTAGACTGTAATACCACAACCTCCTGCGAGACATCAAGTATGTGGAGGTCATATATCTACAGGTGACTTCAGAGCTGCAAACAGCAGTTTACCATTGTCGATTTGGTTGACGACCATTACGCTCATGAATGTGAGAAATGGTTGAGACCTTGCACTTGCATCGGCAAGATCCTGACACACACGAAAAGAGCAAATCCGACATTTCTCATAAGTCATTCAGAAGAAGCAGACTGTTCAGTCGATAAGCACGGCAGAGTGTCTCTATTGATAGCTGTTTCGCAAATGCAGTGCTCTTCTTTGTGAGGAGGCAGCATTGGTACACTTTCAGTGGTCAACTTCAAGATTGTATACATGGATGGTTTCACGCTTGAGTGTGGCGAGGACGGTTCAGTTGACGCAACAGTAACCAGCGTGTTTGGGGCTGGCTTGTAACGGCAGTGTGGTCGAAAATGCGATTTGTGTTCGGTCGTCATCCTCAGCATTTGGTTGAGGCGTAAGGGAGGGTTAGCAAGTTGTATGCGCACCTAGCATGGATATCACATGAGACACACTAGCAGGTCTACATGAGATCTTGCCCGCCGCAGCTCGCTTCGAGTCAGGACGACGACTTGGAGCGAGCAGTAGTCGTCATCGTCGTGATGGATGAGTAGATTTTGTTGGCTCGTTTGTAATCTTCGTGATTGACGAGGAAATTGGTCGATCACGAGAATATTCCGGTATCCTCTGCGTATTTCGGTCGACCGCATTGAGCAGTTGAAGATCTCTGCGCAAACACACCAGGTGATGGGCCTAGTGTGTGTGTGGCCAGACGCTCGTGCCACTTCGACATCCAGCGTCCAGCGTCCAGCAGCTCACTCGCTGCGCTCACTCCCTTCGTTTGCTCGCGACGGTCGATCGCTGATGCTGCGGCTGGTCTCGAGCGGCGCGCGCGCGCTCAAGCTGCACCACCCGTCGGCCGCGAGACACTTTCACGCGCACCGCCCGACCGCCATGGCGCGCATCCTCTGCAGCGACCCGATCGACCCCAAGTGCCCCGAGCTGCTGCGCAGCGCCGGACATGACGTCACGACCGTGACGAAAGCGCTCGACCACGCCGAGCTCCTTGCGCAGATCCCAGACTACGAAGTGCTCATCGCGCGCTCCGCCAGCCAGGTCGACCGCGCCGTGCTCGAAGCGGGGTCGCGGCTCCAGCTCATCGGCCGCGCCGGCACGGGCGTCGACAACATCGACATCGTGAGCGCGACGAAACAGGGCGTGCTCGTGATGAACACGCCGTTCGGGAACACGATCTCGGCCGCCGAGCTCACGGTTGGACTCATCTCGTCGGTGTCGCGCCTCGCGGACGCGAGCACTGACGCCGACGCCGCGACGCGCCACTCGGAGATCCACGGCAAGACGCTCGGTGTCATCGGTCTCGGCCGCATTGGCCGCGAAGTCGCGACGCGTTGCAACGCTTTTGGGATGAACGTGATTGGGTACGACCCGATCCTGTCGAGCGCGAGCGCCAAGGCGCACGGCGTCGAGCCCGTGTCGCTCGCCGAGCTCTTCTCGCGCAGCGACTACATCTCGCTCCACGTCCCACTCAACGCGAACACGAAGCAACTCGTGAACGCCGAGCGCCTCGCGCTCTGCAAAGACGGTGTGCGCATCGTGAACGGCGCGCGCGCGGGACTGATCGACCACACGGCGCTGCACGCGGCGCTCACGAGTGGCAAGGTCGCAGGCGTGGCGTTCGACATCTTGCCGCCGTCGCCTGCGCCTGCGGTCTGGAACGCGCTCGTGGCGCACCCGAGTGTGATCGTGACGCCGCACATCGGCGCGCTCACAGCTGACGCGCAGGAGAAGGTCGCGCGCGACTTGGCGTACAAAGTGAACGACGCGCTGTCGGGCAAGTCGTTCTCTGGCGTCGTGAACGCGCCGAACATCGACTTTGGGCGGCGCGAAGAGCACTTGCCGTTCCTCTCGCTTGCCGAAAAACTCGGGAGCATGCAGGCGCAGCTGCTCGACGACAGCCGCCTCACCCGCGTGCTCGTGGTCTCGGAAGGGCGTCACGTGACGTCGTCCGACTTGTCTGGCCAGCTCGTGAGCGGCGTGCTCAAGGGCATGCTCTCGCACATGCTCGAGGAGGAGGTGACGTTCTCGAACGCCAAGCAGATCGCCGACGTCATGGGCATCCAGTGCGTCGAGCACAAGCACGAGGAGGTGAGCAAGAGCAGCTTCTCGAACCTCCTGACTGTCGTGTTTGAGAAAGAGAATGGCAATGCGCACCGCATCACGGGCACGGTCTTTGGGAAAGACCAGCTCCGGCTCGTGGCGCTCGACGACCTCACGATGGACGCTATCCCGAGCGGCTCGATGCTCATGTTCTACAACAACGACGAGCCTGGCGTGCTCCACTCGGTCACGTCTGTGCTCGCGAAGTACGCGATCAACATCGGCTGCTTCGGTCTCGCGCGCCAGCAGACTGGTGCGAACGCCATTGGCGTCCTCAACGTCGACGAGACGATCCCAGACTGCGTCATGGACGAGCTCGAGGCGCTGCATCAGGTCTCGAACGTCCGCCGCGTGAACTTGCTCGAGCTCAACACCACGGGCTCGGGTCGCGTGTGGGAGAAGTTCCTCAAGCCCAAGGACGACGCCGCGATGTCTGCCGCTGCCACTGCCGACGCTGGCGACGACATCAAGGTCGTTGACATTCGCAACCAGAAACCGGCGCACAAGCCAGCGTCGCCAAACTTCGGCTCGGGTCCGTGCAAGAAGCGGCCTGGGTACTCGCTCGCGAAGCTCTCGGACATTGTGCTCGGCCGCAGTCACCGCTCGGCACTCGGCAAGGGCCTGCTCGAAGAAGCGATCGTGCGGTCGAAGCAAGTGCTGAAGCTCCCAGAGGACTACCACCTCGGCATCGTGCCGGCGTCCGACACGGGTGCGTTCGAGATGGCGATGTGGAGCATGCTCGGCGAGCGACCGGTGGACATTTGCTTCTGGGAGACGTTTGGACAGCAATGGTTCAAGGACGCGACGACGGAGCTCCACTTGGACGACGTCACGGAGATCAGCGCGCCGTTTGGCGAGCTCCCGGACCTCTCGAAGGCGAACTTTGACCACGACGTGCTCTTCACGTGGAACGGCACGACGAGCGGCGTGAAGGTCCCGAACGGCGACTGGATCGCGGACGACCGCAAGGGTCTCACGTTCAACGACGCGACGTCAGCGGCGTTTGCGATGGACATCCCGTGGCGCAAGATCGACGTGTGCACGTTCAGCTGGCAGAAGGTCCTCGGCGGCGAAGGCGGCCACGGCGTGCTCATCTTGAGTCCGCGCGCAGTCAAGCGCCTCGAGTCGTTCGTGCCGGAAGGCCGCGCGATCCCCAAGATCTTCCGCATGACGAACAAGAAGACGGGCAAGTTCATGAAGGGCATCTTTGAAGGCAGCACGATCAACACGCCGTCGATGCTCTGCGTCGAGGACTACGTCGACGCGCTGCGCTGGGCCGAGAGCGTCGGCGGCGTCGACGGTCTCATGGCCATTTCGCAGCGCAACCTCCAGGTCATCGAGGACTTTGTCGAGAGCAACGCGCGCTGGATCAAGTTCCTCGCGGCGAGCAAGGACGTGCGCTCGAACACGTCTGTGTGCCTCCAGTTCCCGAACCTGAGCAAGGACGAAGTGAAGCAGCTCACGAAGCTCCTCGAGCGCGAGAACGTCGCGTTCGACATCAACTCGTACCGCGACGCGCCGCCGGGTATTCGCATCTGGTGCGGCGCCACGGTCGAGACGAAGGACCTCGAAGCGCTCATGCCGTGGATCAAGTGGGCGTACGCTGAAGTGAAGAGCGCCGCGGCGGAGCAATAGTCAGCCATGCGCCGCGTACGTACCTAGCAGCAGCGTCTTGGATAGGTGCCCAAATGAACAGCGCAAAGGCGTCGGGTCTCGCTGTACGCTTGCAGTGGCAGGCGCTAGTAGCGACGGCAGCAACACGCGATGCGCTGGTGTTCGTCCCTCTCGCGCTCGCTCGCTCGCGAGTCTACCAAGTCAATGTGAGACCTTGCCTTCCTTTCCAATCAGGACCCACTGCCACTTGCTAGTCACGTGCCACTTGCGAAAACGCCGCCTCGCACACACCCCACAGCCACCACCATAGCAGCAGGATGGCGACCACGTCTGGCATGACTGCGCTCGACGTCGTGGTCCGCGAGCGCGCAGCGATCGACGCGTTGCCGAGTGTCGTGCGCACGATCCGTCAGTTTGCGCAAGAGCCGTTTGCGTTGCGGCTCCAGCGAGCGCTGTGGACGCACCCGATTGCGGTCGCTGCGAGAGCCATCGAGCAGCTCGTGCGCGACCACGCTGAAGACATGCGCATCGAAGCGCTCGAGAGCGGGTGCGACACGAGCTGCTCCTGGTCCAGGAACCTGCCTGGGCATGTGCAGTCCGCGCTGGTCTGGAAAGCGATCGCTTTTGGCGCGCAAGCAGGCAGCGTCCCGATCGTGGCATGGGCGTGCAGCGCGCCGCTTCCACCTGGCGGACACGTCTACGGTGCAATGGCCGAGGCGATCGCTCGAGGACGCTTTGAGATCGTCAAGCTGCTGTACGAGGCAGCGCCTCCTAGTCGCATCAACGACGACCGGTGCATGTGCATAGCTGCCGCGCACGGCCGGATGGAGATCGTGCAGTGGCTCTACGCAAACCGAAGCGACAAGCAAGACCGCTTTCCGCCAGCGGCAGCGCCCTCTGCGATCCAGAACAGCCACCTCGACGCCCTCAAGTGGATCTGCGCAACGCACGTGCCCGACATCGCTGTTGGCATGCTGGTGCACGCGGCGGTGCACGACCAGCAGCACATCATGGACTGGTGCTACGACAACATGAGCGCTCGCGAGCGTTGGTCCGATGTGAGTCACCACTTCCTACACGTGCTCCGAAGTCGCGGGAAGCTCGAGCACCTCGTATGGCTGCACGAGAAGTTCCCAGACGCCTCCATCGCGCGGTTCGAGCTCGAGTGGCACACCACCACCACGCCAAGCGATTGCGTAAAGGTGTGCGAGCTCGTCAAGGCGTTCCCGCAGCGGTACGCCCAACAAGGAGTCGCGCTTGGTGCGACAAATGGCAACTTGGAGCTCGTCAAGCTGTGCTCTCAAGGTCGCGAGCTCAAGCGCCGAGAAGTCATGTCATAGAGTATCTGTACGAGATCTCGGGCGGTGTCGTCGCAGTCCGAGCGCTCTGGCACGCCCTTCGCCGCGGCTTCCTCGATGTTGTCGTCTGGATGTTCGAGCACGAGCCTGAGCTGCGTACTCGCGAGCGCTTGCTCGAGATGCGCGACGCGAGTCTCAAGCAGGCGCCAAGTAACATCCGAGGCGACATAGAGCAGGTCACGCGCTGGCTCAACGCAGCGCTCGAGAGTGCGTCTGTTGCGCAAGAGCCGTCGCCGTCGACTGAGCTAGTCGAGTCGTGTCGCCTTGAGGAGTAGCGCTGCGAGGTGGAGCTCGCATCCCAAGAGGAGCTCAAGCGCTTGCCATGGAGCCAGCTTACAAACGTCAAGTGATACGCTTCGGTGTCTCTAAATTTCTGGCGTGCACTGTCGACCGAAAGGCTTGGCTGAACGAGCGAAACGACAAACGCGAGCAGCTCACAAGACGCCGACATCGTCGTGGCACAGCAGCGCAGATGCGGCGTGGACATCAAGCGAGCGGACGCGGGCGCGGCGGCGGCGGACGTGGCGGGGGCAGTGGGCGCGGTAGTGGCGGCAACTGGCGACAGTTCCAACAGCAGCAGCATCCGCATGTGCAGCAGCAACAGACTGCGTACCACCACCAGTCATTCGCGCAGCCATCGCCATCGCCGCTACCGCCGCCACCACCACCACTTCCAGCTCAACCTGCGCAGCAACAACAGCACCACCACGCGGGAGGCTATGTCCGCGCACCTTCACCGTCCGCTCCTGCCGGTAGCAGCGGTGGCTCTCACGCTGGCGTCCAAGCCGAAGTGACTGCATTCATCGACGGACTGCGCGCGAGTCGGTCGCATCCGTCGGCGCCGCCGAACGCACTGAGCGTTGCCGCTGCGATGCACGCAATCTGTCTGCACTTTCGTACGTCTTGGGCTCGCTCTTGCTCTTGCACTAGCACTAGCACAGGCATAGGGCGACTACTGGACTCACACTTGCTCGCTTGCTTGCGTGTGTGTTGTTCCTAGAGATCGGCGACGTCGAAGAGCTCATCGGGATGAGTCCGCTGCAGCTCCCAGCGCTGCGACAACTCCAGGCGCAGAACCAGCGCGTGTGGACGTTCGTGACGTGCTTTGTGCAGAGTCGCCGCGTGAACACGCTCTTCGAGTGCTTCCAGGCGTTCCTCGCCCACGAAGGCGTGCGCGAGTTCCACGAGCTGCGCATGGGCAACTCGTTCGTGCACACTGAGGCCGTGCAGACGCTCTACCACAGCCCAACAGCGATGCTCAACGTCTCGACGCGCGATGTCCTGACGCACTTGCGGCAGTTCGAGGCAATCGTCGGGCACGACGCGTTCCGGACGTCGTCGCACATTGACCGGAGCCAGTTCCTCCAGTACCTCGCACAGCAGTACCGCCAGCCGAACGTCGAGACGCTCGGCATTGCGCTCGACCCGGCAGGCTTTGGCGTCTACATCGGACTGCTCCGGCGCCTCGCGAACCAAGAGACGAAGGAGCTCAAGACGCTCGAGCAGGAGTTCCAGCGCGACATCGCTGCCAAGGTCTTCGAGGTCACGAAGGACAAGTTCAGTGCCGAGAACCGCAAGCGCGCGCTCGACGAGCTGCTGCAGACCCACTTGCGCACGAGCGTGTCTGGCACCAGCGGGCCGGAGCGCAGCGCAGCGACCAAGCGCACGAGCCACCGGAGTACGATGGCGTCGCTGTCGCTCGAGATGCTCAAGCGCGTGACTGAGATCGATGTGTACTTGGACAACGTCCTGCGACGCAAAGCCGCGGCTGCCGAGCAGCGCGGAGGCACCGAGCGCGCGATCTCGTCGCAGGAGATCGCGGAGACCGACATGAAGATCCGGAACCAGCTCACGCGGTTCCTCATGGCGACGCAGAAGAGCAAGCACCACTCGCGCATCAAAGTCGTCACCTGGGTCCTCTGCGGCATCATGGCCAAGATCCACGCGCTCTTGCTCCACGACGACAAGCTCCCAGAGGACAAGAGTCACGATGACGATGGTGGAGGCAATGGCGAGACCAACAGCAGCAGCGCTCAGACGGACAAGAAGCGCAAGCGCGAAGCAGCCGAAGCAAATGACAAGGGCAGTGACAGTGACGACGACGAGTGCGACTGCTGCTGCGTCGGCCTGGACACGTGCAAGTGCAAGTGCGAGTGCGAGTGTCACTCGCTCTCGAGCGACGAAGGCGAGCAGGACGGCGAGGAGAAGACGGAGCGAGCAGAGACAACAGCAGCAGCGCCAAGTGCTGCAAAGACGCCGTCAGTGGCACCGCTGGTGCCTTCAAAGCCGCCAAGTGAGACTGACACGGCGGCGCTCAAGCGCGAAGTCGAGCAGTACCTCGCGAGCTACTGCGCGAGCAACGAGATCGCGTCGCTCGAGCAGCTCCTCATGTGCTTCATCTCGCTCGAGATCCACCTCCAGCACACGAACACGCACAGCAGCACGCTCGACCGCTCGGCACTCGAGCTCGTGATGGATCTCTGGAGCGACAGCGCGAACGCTGAGACATTGTGGCACGCGGCGCTCAGCCAGATCGTCGCGCCGCCAACGTCGCAGCAGCAAGGCATCGCATCTGCTCAGGATCGCATGGAGGTAGCCCAGTTTGTCCAGCAGTGCTACGCTGCATGTACGACGACTGCGCACTTGAGCAAGACCGAGGCGCGGCAGCATGTCGTCGTGCGTGCGCAGTTCGAGTTTGGCGCTGATCGCCTCGCGTCTCTCGGTCTCGAGTCGCTCGACGCGCTGCTCGACGGCGCCGAGGCGACTTCTGACGATACCAGCAGCAGCTACAGCAGTGTGGTCAAGTACTCGAACGTCCTGCTCGGAGCGAGCGAGCTCCCACAGCTCGACCCCAGTACCATCCTCATAGCGCACGACGAGAGTGACGCAAGCAACAGCACTGCCGTGCTCGCAACAGGTGCGTCTGTGCGTGCTGCGAAAGCCGACGAAGCGATTGCGGCCTTGCGTGCGAGTCCGTTCTTAGTGGACGTCGCCAAGCACACGCAGTGGCAGCAGCGCTATGCGCCTCACTGCGGCGCGCTCCGGCCGTTCATCTGTGCGCATGAGATGATCTTGTGTGATCATGCGCCGTCGTCATCCGTCTCCTCCTTGCGCTTCTTGTTTGCATGGAACGGCGTTGTCGTCCGCGTCGACGCCGACGCGACGCCGTCAGCGCTCGAGCAACTGCTTGCGCAGGCAGAGCGACCGACCGCACGCGCCATCGCAGTCCTCCTCGCGTCGCTGCTCGTCAAGTACGACGGCGAGCTCAACTTCCCCAAGCAGCTCGTGCAAGCGCATCTCCGCACGCTCGCGCTTGGACTCGCAGCTGCTGGCAAGTTGGCGCTCGCGCGCTTTGTGCTTGACACTGTGCTTGCGGTCCCGACCGAGTTTGCCGCGTTTGTCTACGGGCTGCTCATTGACGTCGCAGTCAGCAGCAGCAGCAGCAGTAGCGACAGTGCGTTGACACGCCAGCGCTTTGCCACGTCTGTCTGGGACGCCTGTGCGAGTGATCGCGAGCAACGCGAACTCGTTGCGATCGCCAAGAGCGCCAGCGACAGCACGAGTAGTGGCACAGTGATGTGGCTCGAGCGCAGTGCAGCAACGTCAAGCGCTAGCACTGCTCTCGGTGCAAGCGCTGAGGTGTTGGCGGCAGTACCAAGCCTCTCGCTCACGCAACCATCTGCAGCCGCACCCACTCGCGATGGCGAGCAAGCCGGCGACGCAAGCGAGCAGACGCTGACGACCGCTGATCGCTTCGCACGCGCGCAGCAGCAAGCGACGGAGCCACCCACTCTCTCTGAGAACAACAACACGGAGCCTCTTGAAGTCGGAACACCGACCGAGGCATGCCAGGCGTGCATTGAGCAGATCCGACGCGAGCAGTTTGGCATCGGACTGGCGATCCACGACGCCGCGACGTCCGCAGTCCTCGTAATCCAGCAGCAGCGCCTCGAGCGCGCGCTCAAGCGCCTGAGCGACGAGCTCTACAGCGAGAACACGCACTTTGTGCTCGAGCTCCTGCAGAACGCAGACGACAACGGGTACAGTCCCCACGTGCGCGCGAAGGGTGCGTTCACACTCACGACGGCGCACGAGGTCGTGTTCCACAACAACGAGCGCGGCTTCTCGCGCGCGAACGTCCATGCGATCTGCGACGTCGGCGCGTCGACGAAGGCGACTGCCACTGGGTCATCGGACGTGAGCATTGGGAAGAAAGGCATCGGCTTCAAGAGCGTCTTCAAGATCTCGGACAGCCCCGAGGTGCACTCGAACGGCTTCCACATCCGCTTCCACGCCAAGCAGCAGCAGCAGCAGCGTGACGGCAGCCCCAGTGCCGGTGGCGGCTTGGGCTACATCCTCCCGTTCTGGATTGACGACGTCAAGGCGTGGCGCCAGGAGCCGGGAACGACGTTTGTGCTACCGCTCAACGCAGCGTCGCGCCAACGCGTGGACGAGATCTCCGAGTCGCTCCTGGCGTTCGAGCCCTCGGTCCTGCTCTTCCTCCGCCGCATGCAGGAGCTCTGCATTGTCGACCAAGTCCATAGCCAGCGCCTCCACTTCCTCAAAGAGTCGCAGAAAGCGACTCCGACTCTGGCAACCAGCGCCTCGACGACGGAGCGCGTGCAGCTCTTCTCGCAAATCACGCGCCGTGGCAGCACGAGCGCTGTCGACGCGCAGCAGCAGTGGCTCGTGGTCAAGACGACGCTCACCGCGCCTGCCGCGTTTAGCAATGACAGTGCCCGCACGACGGAGCTCGCAGTCGCGCTGCCACTCGACGTACTCGGTGACAGGAGCAGCGACCGCCCTCCTCTTCAGCAAGTGTTTGCGTACCTCCCACTGCGCTCGTACGGCTTCCGGTTCATCATCCAGGGCGACTTCGAGGTCCCGAGCTCGCGCGAAGCGATCGTGAACGGAAGCGAGTGGAACCAATGGCTCGTGTCGCAGGTCCCAGAGCTCATGCAGCACGCCGTCGCGAGCTACGTCGCTGACGTGCGTCGGTCGTTCGCTGCGTCCAAGCTCAGCAGCACGAGCGCAGAGACCGAGGCGATCGCGCGTCTTGCGCACTTGCTCGCGCTTTTGCCGTTCGAGCACGAGATCCAGGCGCCGTTTCGCGCAGTCGTGCTCGACACCATGCGCGCGATCAGCCAGACGCCGTGTCTTCCAGCGCACGCGCCGATGGCGTCAGCGTTGGAACTCGTCAAACCCGTCGAGCTGCTCGACGCCTGGGATGCTGTCCCGGACGACGACGTGCTCGCTGTGCTCGCGCGCGACGACGGTCGTGCACTCGCCGCGACGCTCCACAAGCAGCTGCTGCACTTGGAGCTCGCAAAGACCCTGTCGCCAGCGCAAAAGACGCAGCTCCAGGTCGAGAGGCTCCGCGCGTCACACGTCTTGCAGCTGTTGACGCACGCTGCTGCGCAGAACGACATCGCTTGGTGCGTCGCGATGCTCCGACTGCTCGGGCGGCTGTGGATAAAGGACCGGCACGCAGACCTGCTGCTCCAGGAGCTGCGCTTGATCAAGTGCTTCCCAGTGCTCCGTCGCAAGGTTAGCGACGCTGGCGTTGATGGTGCGCTGCACTGGGTCTCGCTCGCAGACGTTGGCGACGCACTGTTCCTGCCAACTGTGCGCGAGAGCGACCAAGCGACGCACAGCCACGAGGCGACTGAGGGCTTCTACGGCGACCTGCACGTCCTCCACGACGCGTTTGCTACTGCTGTCAGCGAGTTGCCTGCCACGCGCGCGTTCCTCCTCACGCGCGTCAAGCTCAAGACAATCGCGGACCACGACCTCATTGCGCACCACGTGCTGCCGCAGCTCGTGCGTCTCGCAAGCAGCAGCAACAATCGCTCCCCCGAGGCACGGGCGACAACGCAGCAGTACGTCGCCTTCCTCGCGTCGCACGTGCGTCGCTGCGGCTCGGACTGTGCGATGACAGCTGCGATCCGCGCGCAGACGCATGTGTGGACAGCGTCCGGCGCACTTGTGCCAGCAGCGACGACACCGAACGTCTTTGTGCTGCTGCCATCGGCAGTGCGTGAGCTCCAGACGTTCACTCTTTCGCTCCAAACGCGCATCTGCGAGACAGCTGGCAACAGCGAGGCGATCGACATCGTTGCGCTCGAGAGCCTCGACGGAAGCGCGCATAGCGACGTCGGCTGGCGCGAGCTGTTTGTCGAGACGCTCGGACTGCCGATGCTGCTCGACGCCGCGGACGCGCGCGCAGCCGTCGCGCTCAAGTGCGTGCTCAAGTGGCTCGGAGCCGACGCGGCTCCTGAACACAAGCAGACGCTCTCGCACGAGCTCGCGACGTACCTGAACAGTCACTGGCCAGTAGCAGCCAGCAATGTCGCAGAACCACACGCCGACGTCGTGGCGCTGCTGCGCAAGATCAAGTGGCTCGTTGGCTCCGACAGCAAGTTCCATCGCGCACACAAGCTCTGGCTCACGACGCCTGCGACCACGGCGCTGTTCTCAGATGCCATGGTGCCGTACTCGCGCGTTGCGTGGACGAACGAGTCGCTCGTAGCGGACGTTCTGCGGCTCAAGCGCTCGCCAGCGCTTGAAGACGCGCTCGCAGTGCTCAAGCGCCTCGCAAGCAGCAGTGGCAGCGCGCCAGCACTCAGCGACGTCGTGCGGATCTACGTCTTTCTCGCCGACCACGCGCAGCGCTCGAGTGAGTCTGCTCAGAGTATCACACAGGCGTTCAGCGAGCGAGCGCTCGTACTCGCGCCAGCGACTGACGCAAGTGGCACGAACGCATTTGTCCGCGTCGCAGCCGCCGTGTGGTCGTCCTCAGCGTGCAGCAGCCACCTCGTGGCGCTCGCGCAGACGTACCCGGCGTCGCTGCGCCACTTCTTCGTCGACGTCTGCGGCGTCGCGCGCAAGCCGTCCGTTGACTCGCTGTGTGAGCGCCTGACGCAGCTCCGCGCGTTCGCGAGTGCATCAAACGCGAAGACGCAGTGGAAGCGCGAGGTCCTGCCGATCTGTCAGTACTTTGCCAAGCAGATCGCCAAGTCTGCGCTTGCAAAGGACGAGCTCCGACGCGTCCGGCGCGCACTCAAGACGACGCCGTGGCTGCCGATCGCCACGAGCAGCAGCAGCAGTGCGACGCCGCTCTGGTGCGCAACGAAAGATGCGCCGCTCGTCGCTTCGACGGACGACGACCGCGAGCTGCACAAGCTCGTGCTTGCGCTGCGCAAAGCGACGACTGGCCAGGACGTCGTAAGCGCGCAGATCCAGCTCGTGAAGCTCGATCAAGAGCTGCTCGACGAGCTCGCGCCGCTGCTCGCACTCGCAAAGATCGAGAGCGTGAGTGCCCACGTTGTCGCGAAGCCAAGTGTCTGGTGCGACTTGGTCGCCACTTCGCTTTCGTCCGCAGCACCATCTGATCCCAACACTGTCGTAAGTACGCACAAGCATGCCCACAAGCTCCTCAAGCAGCTCGTGGTGCTCTGGGCGAGCGCGTATGCGCAGGACGCGAGCGTGTGGGCGACTGCTAACGCGCCGTTCCAAGCGACGCTCCAGCGCAGCGCGTGCTTCCCAACGCTCCACAGCACACGCGCGAGCGCACCTGGCGAAGTGTATCTCAACGACCAGACCGAGCTGACGAAAGAGCAGGTCACTAGTGCTGCTGGCGACAGCCCCGGGCCTCCGATCCTCGCGCTCTTTCCTTGGAGCTACTTTGTCGACTGCTCCGGCGACCCTGCGCGCGTGCGGACGTTCCTGCTCGCGTTCTGCGGCGTCAAGTCGCTCAAGACTGAGCTCGCGTACGAAGTCGTCGTGCTTGGTGCGTCACCGAGTGAGTGCCCAGCGCTGTGTGCCAAGGTCCAGCAGAGCTTCGGCGTCGCGCAGCGCGTGCTGTTCCATCACCACCGCGCAGTCTACGACGCACTGCCGCATGCTGAGCTCCTTACGCTCAGTCGCTCGCTGCGGTGCGTCGTCGTCGACACGATCGGGTCGCTCCAAGTCGTCTACCGCATCGGCGCAATGTTCCGCATTCGCCTCACGCCGACGTCGTGCTTCTTAGACGCGCACGCCCGAGTGCTGTACGTGGTGCAGCAGCGCACGGACGAAGACGTCGCGACGGCGCACTTCCACGACGTCCTCCTCGCAGTCTGCCGCAAGTGCTTTGGCCGCCACGTCGCTGCGAGTGTAGCGAACGTGCTCTACCTCGCGTCGCTCCAGCCGAGCGGTGCAGCGTCCGACAAGTGGCTCGCAGACACGCAGCAGCTCGCGCCGCTGGATGCTGAAGAAGCTGGCACACTGTGGTCGCCACCGCCTCTGCCGTCGTCGTCGCCACCACTGCCGCCTTCGAACACAGCAGAAGCAGCAGCAGGAGGTGGACCTGCTCGATCAGCGCAGAAGAAGCGCTCGCTCTCGAGCTTGGAAGACGGCGAAGTCTCGGACGAAGAGCCACCGAAGCGGCTGCGACAGGGCGACAGCGCGGCCACGACGTATGGAGGTGCTCGCGTGTTCCCTCCGCTGCCGCCATCTTCATCTGACGGCGTCTCGGGCGGGCTGTACCCACTGCCCCCCACCGGCGCAATGCATCTGTCTCATGCACCGCCACTACCACCAGCAGCAGGAGCTGGTGCTGGCAGCTTCGCTGGTACACTTCATCTGCACCAGCAACAGCACGCCAGTGGGCACGCTGCGTTCCAGCCGCCGCTGCCACCGCTGCCGCCGCCAGGTCACGCGAGTGGCGGCGCGGACCAGGTCCTGAGCGTTGGGAACTCAATGACGAAGGCCGAGCGCGAGGGCATCGGACGCTGGGGCGAGGCGTACGTGTACAAGCAGCTCGTCGAGAGCCACAAGCGCGACGCAGACGTGACCGTCGAGTGGGTGAACGAGCACGAAGAGTCGGGCAAGCCGTATGACATCACGGTCTCGTCGCGCGGCAAGGTCGTCGAGTACGTCGAAGTGAAAGCGACGCGGACGATGGAGAAGGCGGTGTTTGAGATCAGCATGAACGAGCTCGACCAGGCGGCGGTCCACGGCTCGAGCTACTGCATCTACCGCGTCTTCAACGCCGGGAACGACGCGCTCTGTCGCGTCGTGCGCATGAAGAACCCAGTCGCGCTCGTGCGGCAGAAGAAGATGCAGCTTGCGCTCGTGATGCAGTGACACCAAGCGTAGCCATCTTGTGCCAGCAATGTCTTGAGATGCACCATATGTCTTTGTATTTACAAATATAAGCATATATTTCTACAACGTTTGCATTTGTAGTCGTTGGAATGAGGTAAAATCGCCATCTAGTCCAGCGACCCAGAATCCGCGCTTACGACAAGAACACCTCGGCAAGCAGCAGCAGTAGCTTCCCCTCCATCATGGCCTCGCCCGCCTCGCCCCCTGCTGCCGCAGCGCCTGTTGCGCCAATGAGCTACGAGTGGGGTCCGCTCACTGGTCTCCAGGCGCTGCTTATGGTCGAAGAGCAGATCGACGACGGCAGTAAGGACCGCAAGCAGACCGACCTCGCGCTCACGCGCCAGCTCACGAGCGAAGACTTCCAGCCGGCGATCAAAGCTGCGTCTGTCGACCAGCTCGACCTCGCGCTCGCGCACGATGCACTTGCGATCGAGCGCAAGCCGTACAGCCACTTTACGCTTCTGTACGCCGCCTGCCTCGTCACGAACGATGTGCTCCTGACCGACCAGCACCTGATGGGTTGATGCTGATCGTACTGCAAATGCGTGAACAGGTCGGCGAAAGCGACCAAGATGGAGCAGTGGCGCATGCGCCGCGGAGCACTCGAGACGCGCGCGGCGCTCGCTGCGGCGTCTGCGCGCTTCCTCACGCAGATCTCGCAGTTCCTGCTCCAGGTGCCAGTGTCGCTCGCAGCGAAGGAGATCAGTCGAGGTGCGCCGATCTGCCTGCCTGCCTTCCTGACTCGTGCACGCAGTAGGCTCATGGCTCTGCCTGCATCGTGTGCTGCGTGCGATGGCGCTGGATGCAGTGAGTGCGCTGTGCGCGCAGTACGCAGCAACGGCGACGGAGCTGAACCAGAGCATCAAGGCGATCTACCCGCTCAAGGCGCTGCTCCGGCGCTTGTGCCAGCACGGCCACACGGAGCTCACGCCGGTGCACGGCCAGTTCTTCTACCTCTGTCTCCACGCCAAGTGCTACAGCGCCGCGATGGAGATCCTGAAGCAGTACGTCCTCCTGCCGTCCCGCCTGCCGCACCGACGGCCGGCCTCGCTAACGCTATGACTCGGTCGGTGGCACTAGACCGCTCTTTGAGATCCACAGCCAAGCGAACCTCGTGAGCGCCGTCGACTTTGTGAGCTACGCGTACTACGGCGGGCTGCTGTACGTCGGCGCGAAGCGCTTCCAGGACGCGATCGACTTGTTCACGCTCGCGATCACGGCGCCAGCGGTGTCGCTTAGCGCGTTCGTGGTCGAGGCGTACAAGAAGCTCGTGCTCACGTCGCTGATCGTGCACGGCGAACCGCCGGTGCTGCCCAAGTACACGCCGTTTGTCGTGACGCGCCACGTCGAGGCGCACTGCAGCGCGTACGTGGAGCTCATGAAAGCGTTCAAGAGCTCGGGTGACGTGCTCGTGTGCACGGAGCTCGCGCACAAGCACGCCGCGGTCTTTGTCAAGGACGCGAACTTTGGGCTCGTGAAGCAGACGCTCGAGGCGCTGCGGCAGAAGAAGCTGCTGCAGCTCACGCGCACGTACGTGACGATCGCGCTGAGTGAGCTCACGACCGCCGCCGGCTGGAGCGCGAGCGACGTCGTCGCGGCCGAGAAGACGCTGCTCGAGCTCGTGGCCAAGGGCGAGCTCCGCGCCGTCATGGACAAGCACCGCGCGATGGTCACGTTCGTGCTCGACGGCGACGACGACGACGACGACGCGACGAACGAGAGCGAGCGCGCGGCGGCGAGCGACACGATGCGGCAGCTCCAGCGCGAGATGCAGAAGCTCCTGCTCGTGTCGTCGCAGCTGCGTGCAATGGACGCAGAGATCGTCACGAGCGCCAAGTTCCAGAGCCGCATGCAGAAAGACAAGGACCGCCGTCGCGGCGGGACCCAGCAGGGCGACGACAGTGGCCGCTTGCCGCTCGGCGCTGGCGGCATGGACATCTTTGAGTAGGTGCCATTTGGACAGTGTCTCTCTCTGCTGGACGTCGCGTAGGACGTAGGCAGCAGCCCCTGCAGGACGCTGGCATACGAATCGTCACCTCAGCTGCGCACACGCAGCAGCGCCATCGCCAGCCAGCCAGTCAGCCGCAATGTGGTGGTGGTGGTGTGGTGACAACCTCAACAACTTGTGATGACACGCAAAACCCTCTTGTACTGCATACAACAAATCGAATAGAAGAGGGTCTTGCTGCCTGAGGTGGATATGTGGAGCGCCTCATTTCCAGACTTGCGCTCAACAGATCGACGACGACGACGACCATGGCCGACCACGTGCTTGCGTGCCTCCTGCCGCTGCAGCAGGCGTTCGCCTCGGCGCCGCTCACGCTCAAAGTGCTCGCGAGCGTCGGCGGCTTCCTCGCTGCGCGCCTCGCGCTGCAGCTCCTCGGCGGCTTCTACGCGTTCTTCCTCCGTCCGAGCAAGTCGGTGACGAAGTTTGGCAAGTGGGCGATCGTCACGGGCGCGACTGACGGCATCGGCAAGGGCCTCGCGCTCGAGCTCGCGCGCAAGGGCTCGAACGTCGTGCTCATGAGCCGCACGCAGAAGAAGCTCGAAGAGGTGCGCGACGCGATCCTCGCCAAGTACCCGAAGGTCCAGGTCGAGATCCTCGCGGTCGACTTCGCGAAGATCGACGAGCCGAGCGTGCGCGACGCGATCAAGAAGGTCATCGCCAAGGTCGAGGACGTCGGCGTGCTCTTCAACAACGTCGGTGTGTCCTACGACTTCCCCGAGGTACGGCCCTTGCTCTGGACTGTGTGCGTGTGTGGGTATGGCGCCTGCTCCTGCCTCTGCACAATGAATGGCTCACACTGTGTATCGCTACTTTTGCTGCCTCGTTCGCTCTCTAGTACTTTGACCAGCTCTCGGAGGAGCGCGTGGACCACCTGATCAAGCTGAACGTGACGTCGACGACCGTCATGACGAAGCTCGTACTCCCGGGCATGGCGCAGCGCAAGCGCGGCGTGGTCGTAAACCTCAGCTCGGGCTCTGGCCGCCTCGTCGTGCCGCTCCTGAGCCAGTACTCGGCCACGAAGCAGTACGTCGAGCAGCTCACGCGCTGCCTCGCGGACGAGTACAAGAGCAAGAACGTGCACATTCAGTGCCACGTGCCGATGTTCGTGTCCACGAAGCTCGCGAAGATCCGCCACGCGAGCTTCCTCGTGCCGTCGCCAGCGACGTACGCGCGCGCCGCGGTCGCGAACCTCGGCTACGAGACGCTCGTGTCGCCGTACTGGCCGCACGCGCTTCAGATCTGGGTCTACTCGAGCATCCCGGTCTGGTTTGCGAGCAAGGTCCGTGTTGTGTGCCAGTTGTTGTTGATCGCTTGCTAGTTGTTGTGCGCAAGCTGTTGCGTGGCGCTCACGACTTGCTCGCATGGCGCGTTGTTTGCTCGACACTGCAGATGGCGACGATCCAGCACCTGTCGCTGCGCAAGCGCGCGCTCAAGAAGCTCGAGCAGAAGAAGACGCAGTAGAGGCGCGTTGCTGCGAGTTCAGTGTAGCAAGCTCACGCATGTGTGTGCACGAGCGGCGTAGCGCAGGTGTGCATGTGCAGCAGGAGCAATAGCACCTTGTTGCCATGAAGACAGCGTGTGTCCTCAATGCGTGTTGCACGTCGCGAGAGCGGGTCCAATTGTTCCAACAGCGTGCGCTTCCTGACGTGCGTGATCGCGATCGCGACGCAGAGCTCTTCGCGACGCGCGATCCTTTGACTCACAATGTAAGAGTGGCGATCGTCGTTGCCAGTCGATAATCGAAGCGAGTGTCTCGATTTCAGTAAAGCAAAGATACGCGAGCTGTGAACGTTCTTTTGCCGCTGACGTGCTCGGAGTGAACCCAAGACCTGCGTGTGTGCATGATCGCGACTGCGCTGCTGCATGCTCGTCCGACTGACGTGCCAGACGCGTGCTAGCGAGCGGTTGGCGATGGTGTCGTCGTCGTCGTCGTCGTAGGTGCTGCTGTTAGCCACACCTGCCAAACGAGCTCGAGTCGCGAGTCGTGCCCACGCACAGCGAATCTGCTCGGTTTGCTGCTGGTCAGCGCGCGCTGTGAACTTCAAGGCAACGAGGTGTGTCTCCACTGACGAGCACACCCGAGTCTCTGCGTGTCTTTGCATTTGTGAGAAAGCGAGATCAGCAACGAAATATGTTGCAATCGTCAGGCACTACAGATGCGCTCCATGTATAAGGTCTCGCCAACACAAACCAAGCACCACCCCGCTTGACGTTGCCTTGATCGTTCTCGGCGGAGCAACTGCACGCCGAGCCCGATCCCCGTGCGTGCCCCAGGCGAAACCAGAACCCCAAACATAAATTTTGGCCCATAGCAGCAGCGAGAGAATCGAGGACGTTGCGCGCGGCCGACGCGGCATACATCATCCAAGTGCGCCCATGTCACAGCCCGCGCGTGGTTGCACGCCTCAAGTCAGGACGGATCAAGTACCAACGCAACTGCTCGCTCGTGTCGCTGTTGCTGCAGCCTTTCATGGCCTCTCGAGGCGCGCTGTTGCATTCGCGCCTCAGCTGACGTGCGAGCATTTCGTCCTTCGACTCGCACTACACTGTCGCCTCCCCACGCTGACGTGCGAGTGCACAGCGAAAGAGGGACGATGACGACCTCAGTCGCGAGACGAATCGACCGCGCGTCTTGTGCGGCGGACTCGCTCACAAGGACTTTGAGTTCGCTGTGGTCAAGTGTGCTGCAGACACGATCAAAAACATACGCACCTCGAAGCCGAGTTCGAGACGACAGCACACTTCGCGCTGCACTTGCTCTTTGTATGGTGGTTGAAATCCAGACGCTCTCTCTCATGGAAATGGCTCGCTCTTTTGTTGTTTCCTCCATGACTCGATACCAGGTCTGCCCAAAATTCGCGTTCTTCAAGTCGTTTGCATACAATCGCGACTCGTGAAACTTCATGCATGGTCGCCTAGCCAGCGCATGCGTCAGGTGAGCAGACGGGGCGGTCGTCGTGTGGACCACGCAAACTCAAGTGCGCCATCGCGTCCCATCTCCATCTCATTTCCAGACTCGCGCGCTTGAGCTAAAGCGACACAAGAGTAGACGACGACCAGCAACAACAACAACAACAACAACAACAACAACAGGTCGCACCAACACACAAACAAACCATCATGGGCATTGAAGGTGGTGGTGCGCCGGGCACAGTCCGCGTCATGTGCAGCGCAGTCGTGCACGGACCCACGGAGCTCCTGCGCAAGAGCGTCGTGACCGTGAGCGACGACTGCTACGACAGCAGCAGCGACGTCGAGCCCGACCAACACCAGCAGCTCCAGCACGTGGACGAGCGCGCGCTCGCGGTCGACTTGCGCCGCCGCACGTCGATCCCGTCGACGTTTGCGTACGGCGCAGACATTTCGCTCGACAGCGCAGGCGACGACGGCCACGCTGACAGCAGCAGCAGCAGCAGTAACGCCACCGGCAGC
This sequence comes from Globisporangium parvum, assembly GCA_023333885.1. NCBI lineage: Eukaryota > Oomycota > Peronosporomycetes > Pythiales > Pythiaceae > Globisporangium > Globisporangium parvum. The sequence continues at coordinate 21,800 of JAASFT010000198.1, forward strand.
AAGACGCTCGTCGAAGAGCGCCGCTGGCGCAGTTTTGACTGCGCGGCATCGGACGCGATGACAACGATCGCCGGCCGGTCGCTGAGCATGGACCTGCTCGACAGCCGCATCCAGCACGAGAGCGAGCAGGTGTCCAAGTGCCGCGCGAAGCTCGGACGCGACCGCCGCCTCGGCTGGGTGCGCGCCGTCAAGGGCGTGTTCCGGTCGTCGAGCAAGAAGGAGCAGGTCGCGCTGCTGCAGATGCACCTCGTGGCCGAAGTCGCGAAGGGCAATCGCTCGCTCGCGATCCTCAACGACACCAAGACGCTCCTGCGCGCGATGGAGGACGCCAACAGCAGCGACACGGAGGCGTCGCGAGCGAGCGCCGTGTCGCTCGCAGACGACCCGACGACGCAGAAGCTGCTCGACGGCATTGAGAACGCGGACCAGATGCTCGCCGAGGACAATCGGCACCACATCCTGTCGCTCCAGTCGCGCTGGCTCCACGAGCTCGTGCGCTTGCACGCTGACAAGAGCGTGCACGTGGCGAAGCCCCTTGGCGTCGCCCCGGCGACCGTGATGCAGCAGTTTCTGAGCGAGTTTGTCCGTCCAGACGGCTCGCAGCGCGTCCCGTGCGCGTTCGACCGCCCGACGGTCGCGCTCGTGCGCTTTGAGAAGATCGTGAACAAGTGCAAACTCATGAAGCCGGCGCTCAAGCGCGCGCTCGACCAGGTATGCCACGACACCATGGCGGCGTTCACGCGCGTCGGCAGCCGCGGCGCGAGCGTCTTTGACGACCGCGACGCGCGCGACGTGATGCAGTCGCTCGTGCGCGAGATCGTCGATGCCGTGGCGGAAGAAGCATGGGTCGCGGACCCGCTCCGACCGATCCTCAAGGCGTTTGTCGAGCAAATGGTCTTCAGCCGCCTTGCGTGCGCGTGCTACTACTCGGAAGCCACGGAGCTCGACGAGCTCAACGAGACGTGGCGTGACCAAGCGGCCATGATGAGCGGCCTCGGACTGCACGAGGTGGGGCTGCCAGCGACCCTGATAGTCGCAGCGGACGCCCCGTCGCCGCTCTTTGCCAAGTCGATCGCGGCGTTCAACAGCATCCCGCACGTCGTGCCGTCGTGCGTCCTCGCCGCGTTCCTCAACGCCGTGCGCGTGCTGTACCGAGAAGCGCACCAGATCATCGGCGTTGCCGCGAGTGCGATGTCAGCGGACGTGCTCTTGCCGCTGCTCGTGTTCGCCCTGAGCCGCTCGGACCTCCCGCACGTGCACTCGCAGGTGTACTTGATGAAGGAGTTTGCGATTGACGAGTCGCAAGAAGGCTCCGAGGCGGCGTACTACCTCGCGTGTCTCCAGGCGGCGATGGGGTACATCATGACCCGCGACGCCTCGGCGACCGCGTGAGTCCATCGTGTCAGAGTGTGCGTGTGTTGTGTGAGTCTGTTCGTGTCTGTGTATGCGTAGCTGTGATAGTGAGTGAGTGACTTGTAGACTAGTCGGCTGTACCCTAGCGCTACCCAAGACGTCCAATAATAAGCCTGCGCCTTGGAAGTCGCTCTGGCTCGCTTGCGTGGAGGGGACTGACTGACTGACTGGAGCGTAGCGAGAGAGAGACTGTGAGGGCAAGCAGCTCACTCCTTTTGCAGCGACTCGATCCACTCGCGCACATGCTGCACGGCGCTCTCGAGGTCTGCACACCATGCGATACAGATCAAGAGACAGCGAGCTCTGTGACGACCGCGCCGCGCAAGACCGCAGCAGCGACGCGAGCACGCAGTGCCAGGTGGACGTACTGATGGCGCCGCAGCGCTGGAGCCAGGGCGACTCGAAGAGCACGTCCGCAGACGCGCGGTCGAGCGGCTGCTTCTGGAGACACGACTGGAGGAACTCGCAGAACTCGGTCGAGAAGTAGGCGCTCGAGAGCATCGGCGGCGGGGACTCGAGCACGCTCTGGATCATCTGGAGTGCGCGAGGGCGGGAGCGAGTGATCGCTTGTGAGAGAGCGCAGCGCCAGGGGTCCATCCATGCCCAGACGTTCGACGCACCTCGATGCACGTGCGGTGCTTCGGGTACGGATACACGCCCGTGGCCGCCTCCATGAGCACGAGTCCGAGGCTCCAGATGTCCGAGCTGTAGCTGTACGGCGCGCGCTGGATGCGCTCGGGCGACATGTACCGGAACGTCCCGACGAACGTGCCACACATGGCTGCGACCACGCAGCAGCCACAGACATGAAGCAAGCAGCAGCAAGAGAGGAAGCGATGCTGAGGGGGTGTGCGACGGACGAGGCATCTCCACTCCTCCAAAGCACGGACCGATCGAGTTGCAGAGCTCTGTGGCGATGCCAAAGTCCGAGAGCTTCACTTCGCCGCGTGCGTTCAGGAGGATGTTGGGCGGCTTGATGTCGCGGTGCACGCGCTTGTTCGTCTTGAGGTACGAGAGTGCGTAGAGGATCTGGTACGCGATGCTCCCGAGCACGCGCTCGGGGATCGTCCCGAGCTGGTGGATCACGTTCTCGAGCGACCCGCCGTCCATGAACTCGAGCGCGAGCACGACTGCGTTGTCGCGCAAGAATGCGCCGAAGAACGTCACGAGACATGGGCACTAGCGACAGAGCAGCATGCACATGAGTCGCTCTCTCTATGCTCCGTTCAGTGCGAGCTCGCGAACGGACGTACGTTCGAGTCAAAGAGCGCGTTGATCTCGCGAATGATCTGCTCGCGCTTGCCTTTGTCGTACATGTTGATCATCTTGAGCGCGAGCGGCGTGTTCGTTGGCTGGTGGCGCGAGATCATGACGCAGCCGCTGCAGCCGCGACCGATGACAGTGCCGCCCCACTCGAGCTCTTCCGGCACGACACTGAATGCGCGGCCCGTGCCTTTCATCACGACACCCGTGGGCGTGATCGCGTATTTGCCTTTGACGTACGCGCCGGCGCCTGCGATGAACGAGTTGTTCATGTTCATCGTGGCAGCGGCGAGTGCGACAGGAGCCAAGCCAAGACAGGCCACAAGCGAGCGAGCGCGAGAGAGAGCTCGGGTCGATCGTGTGCGGATGCGAGAGAGCGAAAGAGCGAGAGTGGGGCGAGCGATCTTGAAACAGCGAGGATGCTGCTCGCTGCTGCTCGCGAGCTGGACGCAGTGCGATGGTCGTCGCGGACGTCGTTGTCACAGACACGTTGCTTCAATTTGAAGAGGCGTGACGTTTCACAAATTGCAGTTCCAGCCTAAGATCTATTCAACATTTACTACTGTGCCCAGGTATGTGCGTTTCGGAGCGTGGACCACCCGAGTTCCGCTCAACGGTACTATTGAACCCAAATGGAGCTCGACGTCGAACAGCTCTTGGCGCTGCTGTCGCGCGCGCTGTGCGAGTACTTTGCGAGCGATGCGCCGCTGGCATGTGCAGAGGACGCCGTGCGCTTCCGCGCTCAAATGCTGCAGCACACGAGCGATGATGGCGACGCAAGCGCAGGGGATGTCGCGCTACGCCGTCTCGAAGTCGACACAGTCCTCGCGACGTTTGGACATGCGTCATACGTCGACCAGCTCGCAGCAGTGCTTGCGTCATGGTGCACGACACGAGCGAACCCGATGCTGCAGATCCCGTCAGCGGTCAATGGAGTCGTCGAGACAGCGTCGAATCGCGAACGCTTGCTGGACATCAGTGCTGACGACATCGACGCATTTGTCACGCGTCTCGCGGCAGCTGAGGTGCGCGCTCTTGCTGCGCGGTCTGCCTCCATCTGCTACATACTTGCAACGCTCACGCTGTGCACCTGTGACTGCAGGGCACAGCCGCCCGCGTCGCGCACTGCGCAGCGTTCATCACACGCATCGACGGCGCTCGCGGCGTCTTGACGCTCCTCGGGTTCCGAGAAACAGTCGGGAGTCGCAACGTCTGTCCACTCACGCGCGCGCAGTGCATCGCTGCCTTCGCACAGCAACACGGCGCAGTGGCGCTCACAGTCGGCGCGCGCGCGTTCACCAAGCACTGCGTGCGCAGTGCAGATAGCTGGTGGGGCGTGTTTCGAGGCAACGACGCTGCGAAGAACCGCGTGGCGCTCGCAAGGCTCGAGCAGATCCTCGACGCCGCCGTGTGGAAGAACGTCCACAGTCTCCCGCACGCGCACGTGACGATGGAGGTGCGCAATGCGCTCGGCTACGGCGCGCGCTGGACGATCGACGACAGCGCGTTCCGCGGCTTCCTCGAGCCGCAGATGCTAGACGGTCACGCGAGTCGATGGCGCCACTAGACGATTCACTTCGATGCAAACCTACGGACTACCTCTCCCGTGTGAGCAGGTTCGCGCCGAAGTGCGGCTCCGAGCTCACGATCGCAGCAGATCGATCGACTGCTGCTGGCAGCGCTTCAAAGCTGGTCTTGTTCCAGCTGAGCGCCAAGCCGGTCACGATGACGATGACGATGACGGTGACGGTGCCGAGGTTTCCAGGAAGCTTGACTCCTCGATGTGCAGGCGACGCCATCTTCAGCACCACTAGACGTCACTAGACCTGTGAATAGACTCGGTGGTTACACGCAGGAGAAGCGTCCGCTCATGTGCCTCGTGTGCGATCCAACTGCTTCGGCAGAGCGTCAGTGCGAGTCCGGTGCGTATCACCCTCAGTCGCTCACTCTCCGCCTCGTGAGCTCTCGAGACGCCGCCCCTCACGAGACGCCCACCTCGACGCCGACGCAGGATGCAGCTCCTGTCCGCCGCGACGTCGCTCGTCGTGCTGCTGCTCACTTTGCTGCAGACGCACGCAGCCACGGCAGCAGATGCCCCTACGAGCAGTGGCAACAACAGCAGCACAGAGGACCTCACAGTCCTCGCCTGTAGCGCATCCGTGACAGTCGAGAACCAGGTGCTTGGCTTCAGCGCCGAGTTCGACTCGACGTGCGAAGTCGACAAGACCGACTGCTTCCAGAGCGTCTGCCGCATGTGCAAGGTGATGGACAACGAGCACACAGGACCGTACCGGTTCTGCCAGAGCGAGTCCGCGGGACTGATGCTGCTTGAAGCCGCCGCAGCGTTGCCGCCAACGAGCGCCGAGTGCGCCGCGCGCGTCGCGTCGGGCGACAAGAGCGTCGGGATCTCGGCGATCTACGACAGTTCGTGCGCAAACGGCGGCTTGGGCTGCTTTGGTCCGGACCGGTGCCGCTACTGCCGCGTCACGACGACCAAGCAGAGCGAGAACTTTGTGCCGTGCTCCGAGCTGAGCTCCACGACAACAGGCACGGCCGCCTCGCAAGTCAGCTGCGTCAGTGCTGCGAGCAACTCGGGGCTCTCGGACGTGGCGTCGATCACCGATGCGCTCTGCCAGACGAACGCTCGGCTCGCTGGCTGCGTCACCGCGTCGAGCTGTCGGCTCTGCCGCAACGCCAAGAACGAGGGCAACCAGTACCTCTTGAGCTGCAAGGTCCTTCGCGAGCGCCAGCAGCTCGCGCAGACAACAACGTCTGTGACTGCGATGACGACAACGATGGCATTCGCACTGGCGAGCGCCACGAGCGAGGAGGCGCCGCCATCGCCGCCGTCAGAGACATCGTCCTCGTCGGAAGAAGAGACTACCCCAGAGTTTGCAGCAGCGGGCGCCGGCGCGCTCGCTGGCATCGTCGTGGCGCTCGCAGCAGTCGCAGCCCGAGCCTCACGCACGCGACGCATCGCAGACAGACAGGACATGGACGCCGGCGCGCTCCACCGCATCGACTCGATCCTGCACGAGGTCGGACGCGACCGCATCGCGCAGCTCTAGACCTCTTGCCTGCCTGCGTGCTTGACTGTCTGGCGTAGAGCGAGTCAGCTACTCAGCCATAGCGTACACCACTCTCGACTATACCATCTCCAACACAAGCAGCTCCAGTCGTTCGTTCCATACACATAGACCCAGGACCGTCGTTCAGTCGCCCACCTACAGTCTCCCACACACGCATTGCTTCACTGCCATCACCGTCTTCACTGAGGACGTCGCCATCTCATACTCGCGAATGCGCCGGCCTCACGCGTGAAGCAGCAGCCCCTTGGCGACTTGCGCAGCTTTGTCCTTCCCGCAAAGGAGCTCGACGAGCGTCACGCCCATTTCCATCGCAGTCCCAGGGCCCTGGCTCGTGACGCAGTTGCCAGACACGACGACGCGCTCCGTGCTGTGCTCAGCGCTCGTGACTTGCTTCTCAAAGCCAGGGTACCCCGTCGCAGGACTCGCGAGCAAGCCGTGCGTGTGCAGCACCACTGCTGGCGCCGCGCAGATCGCGCCATAAAGCTTCCCTTGGTGCTTCTGCTGATTGAGCAGCTCTGTGAGCACCGCTGAGTCGCGCAAGTGGTTTGCGCCAGGGAGACCCTGCAGATGCGCGAGTCACCAAGCCAAGCGATCGAGTGTTAGCGGCACGCAGTGGGTCAAGACACCACAGCCTTTGAGGCAAGCGCAACGGACCCCTGGGACGACAATCAGGTCGAATGCGATGTCCACGCACGCCTCGATCGCAAGATCCGCTTGGACTTTCACGCCGCGCGACATCGTCACGATGTTCGCTTCTTTCTGCCCCACGCTCGCGAGCGTCACCTGTCACGAGCATGCGCATTCGCGGCAGGAGCTCAGTACTGTTGACAAAGAGATGCAGCAGACGGACGAAGCCCACTCAGCGTACATGGACGCCGCCACGCACGAGCACGTCTGCGAGCGTGACCGCTTCAATCTCTTCGCTGCCGTCCGCCTGCGTAGCATATGGGCCAAGCTGTCAGACATCGAGACAAGGATCCTGTCGCCGCACGAGCTGCAAACGCACGATTGGGATGAGCGCTGTGGGTGGCGAAGCGATCACTGCGCCGGCGCTCGTGGTCGCCTTTGTGTCTGCACTGGTCGTCGCCATCGTTCGCGCTGCGGCGGCTGTCGTTCGTCTCGCGCTCAGGTGCTGCTGGATCGCCCTTAGCTGTCTCATTCAGCTCTTGTGTGAGCGCGCCCTGAGTTAGCAGATCTTCGCACTTTAGACGTCATGCACAGTGTTTGCAACCTCGATGACGGCTCGATGTGCATCGACTTGCACCACATCTCCGCTGATGGCTTCGCCGTCTTAGTGCTCTTACACCGACCTAGACGCCAAGACATCAACGACCGAGACTACAACAACAACCACGCAAACGTCGAGCTAGGCGAGCTTGAGCAAGACATGCTCGTCATCGGCATTGACCCTGGGGTCCGAGTGCTGATGACAGCAACCAGCAACAAAGAGTACGAGCGCGTGGCCTCGCCGAGCGACTTCTGGGAGTCTCGACCGAGACGCGCAGCAAAGCGCCGACGTGGCTGGCGACGCAAGACGGTGAAGAAGACCCATAAGCGAGAGCGTCGCCGTCGAGTGAAAGCGACGCGAGCGCCGCAATTCCATGAGCCTCCTTCGCGCGTTCAGCGACAGCGTTTGCTCGACGAAGCACAACCTGGCCGTCGAGCTCGAGTGAGGCATGCAACAACCACGGCTAGCAGCGGTCCTGAGTACCGCCACCTCTCGGGCAGCAACAAAGTCAACCGTTGGCATGCACAGCTGCGCAAGCGCTACGCGCACTACAGCATCCTACTCTGCTTTGCCTTCGTTCAAGACAGCGAGCGCGAGCACGTACGAAAAGCGACTGCGACTTGCGATTCCGATCATGAACGAGCTACTGATGTTCGAGGCGA